>JASANE010021005.1:0-35587 GCA_030248225.1 Trileptium ribeirensis
TACAATAGTGCTATTTACAATTGTTGAAGTCGTGGAGTCGTGACACCGAGTGCCTTCATTGGCCGTGTCTTAGTAAATCGGTTCTAGCTTTGGCGGCAGAACCGCACATGGGACACTAAAAACCACTGGACGGTGTACAGCGCGTTAACCTCTTGCTCGAGCAGTTGCGCTGGATTCGTCGAGCTGCTGCATCCTCTCGGTGTGTTTTCTCGGCAACTGCTGTTTCTTGACACGTGACTTTTTCAACCGGTGCGGTTCTTGCAACTGCTCCAAGAACACAGCGTCGATCGTGAAAGAGGTAATATTTACACACAAGCTTTCGTTGGAACATCCTTTCGGCTACCATTGGGTATTCTGAATCCTTAAAGTTGTGTACAAACCATTTGCTTCAGGAGACGGTTTTCCCTTATGCGCAGTGTATGGTGGCATTAATGTAGGTGATATTTCATACTTATCTCTTCAATGCTGTTGAATTTTGTTTGTTTTGGAGCGCCTGTGTTTATCCGGCGATCGCCCCACTTGATACGGCGTATTCTTTTAGAGCATCGTTGATTGAACACCTCGAGATGTTTGATGTGCCCCGTCTGAACAGTGCTAATAGCGCAGTAACTTGGATAATACGTTTTCCATAAAAGAATAAGTAGTAGCATAAGGAATAATTTATTTCTCAGCTTTCTCAGCACCGTACGATTAGATCACGGTTTGTCCAACGCACACTTAGAATTCAACAGGCGTTCTGGTGGGGACCACCAACATGAAGATAACAGTAAATGACAACCTAAAGCCGTGTACTTACCATTATAAAGGCGTTCCTTGTCAGGAACTTGAGAAATTTTTCAAATATCCAAAAAAAGCATTGAAGACACCTGAAAAAATAAAGCCATTTAAAAATATTAGTTGAAATGTTGTTTCGCATTAAAATATATACACGAATAAAATAAGATTCTTGGATGACCAAATCTAAGTCTCCGCGTCCCTGAGTATGTCCAACTTTTGTGTTATATTTTTGGTATTGTAACAGCGATGTTCGATGCCGTGGGGTTGTCGAATTTGGTGGTCCAGGGGCATTGAATGTGGTTGTCTGTGAATCTCAGTAATCTCTAAGAGCATACGAAGAAAGAAAAACAAAGTGGGTAATTTCCTGGGGGTTGGTAGATGCGAAATTGATTCTGACATGCTGCGGCCGATAAAATTAGCAAGTGTCGCGCTGTTCAGCAGAATCGACTATCATCAAATCTTCGTATAAAAACTGAATATTCTCTATTAGATTTTTCTGGAAACTCTAAGACTACTGACGCTACTGAGTTGTTCGTTGTAGTTGGGACAAAGCCCGTATTTGTTGATCATTTTTTAACACAAAATCCCATATTTGATTAATTTTTTGATCATTTTTCAACACAAAATCCCATATTTTGATTAAATTCTTGATCATTTTTCAACGCAAAATCCCGTATTTTCACTAATTTCTTGATCATTTTTCAACGCAAAATCCCATATTTTGATTAATTTCTTGATCATTTTTCAACGCAAAATCCCATATTTTGATTAATTTATTTTCTGAAAAATGGTTGAAAATATATAATTTTAAACGCCCTTAATTGTATTACACCAGTTTTTCGCAAGTATGTACATAGATTTCAGTAAAACATACGTAAATTGTCTTGCGCAAAATTACTATTTCTTAGTATACAATAATAATAAAGCTAACCATAATTTAAAAATTAATATGATAAGTTAAAAATAATTAATAATTTAAAAAATATTTTCCGATTTAAGTAATTTCTATTCTTTTGCCGGTTTCATAAAATTATAGAAAAACATTCAAAATTCATAACCTCATTATTCCTTTGGCAACTGGGTTTTGGGCGCTTTTCAACTTTCGATCAAGATATTCCAATATCGCTCGAATCAGCCTGACAATTGCTAGAATTAGCGAACCGAAAGCGATTGAACCCATGTGGTACCTGAAACAGCCATGATATAATTATTTAGATTGAATACGGTAAAACTCTAAATATTTGACTTTACCAGTATAAAATAGTTCGAACAGTCTGTATGCATAGATGAATTTCTAATTAATGCCTTAATTTCCAAATAATAAGCGTCATCACTTGCCATGAGTACGCGTTCATGAGTACGCTTTTGGAACGGTGTCGCTAAAGTGAAACAGTGTCCTTTCGATTGGAGTCACGCGTCAAACAAGCAGCTATCTTAATGATTCGTTTATAATAATATATCATATATCGGTATCGAAGGTTCTTCGCATTAGGGTTAGATGGTATCACGCGGGGATACTACGGGCAGCCAGGGTGCGGAACCTTCAGGGGTATTTTTGGCTGTAGTGGGGTCCAACCGTTAATGAGGCTAAGTTCCCTTAATCCCACTATCGACACCTACGACCAACACATAAGTGAATTCAAATGCTTTTACGATAGACAGACTGAACTTCTGTTGGCCGTCAAGAAATCGAGCTTGAGCCAAGCTGTGCCTAGTCCTATAAAACCCGGAATATGCAAAGTCCCTGCCATTCCGTTCCCTTATATCAAGGTGAACACCGTAAACTGCCATTCCGCTAATATGAACACGCTACGTCAAAGGTTTAATCTTCGCCTAAATTTGGAGGGAATAATGAGGTATAAATATCTTTCGAGATGTAAATCTTACACTATAAAATGTTGAGTGAAATTTTGAGTATTGAGTCCTTTTTAACGCTAAGTTTGAGTTAAAATTGTCTCAATTTGTTTCAAGTTCTGGCTCAATTTGATCCGAATTTTGAACAGTAATAACAATAAATCAGTCCTTTTATAGCCCTAAAATTGAGTTAATTTTTTACTCAACGTGAGTTAAGCTTTGAATTAATTTGAGTCATATTTAACTCAAAACTTAGCTCAGATTCAGTCGACATTAACTCAAGCTTAGGGTTAGAACAAAAACCGATTCAATGCTCAACACCTGGCATCAACGTTTTTACAGTGGCTGTTCCTACAAAACATGTTCCTGGTTACTATCAAGCGTGTAGGTTAAAATCTATCCTTTAACTTAACGTATTAAACATAAAATATAATTTCTAGATTGTTTTATAATAGTTTTATGATAATAAAATTGAAAATCAACTTACTTCAGAGCTCGTTGCAACGACTGAAGTAGCGGGAATCGAGGCACGTCTTTGGGTTTTCGGTACGCCCAATAGTAAGATGCGAATGCACCGGCGAGTGTTGTTTGTTCGAGACCCGAAACGAAACATATCAGCCAAAACAGACCGAATAGATTGAACAATTGAAGCCAAAATATGTACCTGAAAATCAGAAACATACAAAAGAGACTTGCACAATTTTGTATTGACGGAATCAGATGACACCCTTGGATTACTGGAAATCGCCTGAAAACCCTTTCCAGTAAACATATATACTTACTATGATCCCCTTCAAAAACCCACGGTTCGTATTAAAAATTGCTAGGAGACACTTCAGATATACGCTTATTTCTGCAACCATTGCAATAAAAATGTGGTCACCGTGGTACCATGTGTGTATAACTGTGCGCAAAATGGTGGCTTCATTGCAATGGCAGGTCCTATGTTCGCGAGTACATGTTCTGCGCTAGCAACAATCCTGGATCAGTTGATTGTGCGGTGATAGCGACTATATTTCCAACTACATTTGGGCTTTTAGTGAACTAAATTCGAGAAAAATACGCAATATTTGTACCAAATCCACAGGTTTATAGAAATACGATCAGCGCATTAATATTATTGCTCTACAAGCATATGGTCTCCATATGCGTGTTACTACTATTAGCTATGTCCATCTGAAGGTCGTGTTACGGACAGTCTAAACAAATTTCGATTCTTTTCAGAATTATATTTTATGGTGATTATAAAACTAATGGAGTTATTAGATAGCTAGGCATTAAGATGCGTAATTGTTCTGTGCGTATACATTTGCATTGGTAAGTTCAGTTTTCACGGCAGTTGGGAATTCGCAGATCGAGGCGCTTAGTATTTTCATTGTCGGAGTAACGGTAGTTTATATTACATGCTATTATAGATAACTTACGGCGTTTCTTTATATCGCACAAACTGGCACCCAAGATCATTGTTGTTTACTCCAGAACCGGATAGCAACTTTTGAGTTTCGGCTAGCACTATATTGGCCTTCCAACACGAACACGATTCTTTGATCAACACAGCGGTGGAATTCCGACTATGGTTCTCCATGATGGCCAGGTTCATCGAATGATTCATCGACTCCAAGATATCGGTTGTGGAATTTGTCGAGGAGTAGACTTGTCTTTCACAAACCGGAATGCCGGACGAAGCGAGATAGGCGGCGAATGTACCCCATACGAATATTATAACTAAATGGCACACTGACGGGAATAGTGGAAATAGTAGCGTTGTCATCATGTGGCTAAGGGCACTGAAATTAGTTATTTATATAACCTGTAAAGCATGATATCAGCTTTATGGTAATAATATATTATTGGTTTCAAGAATTAAATGGGAAAGGAATACGGCGTAGGTAGACGAAAAATTATTGGGGTTTTTACAATTAAGTGACGCCGTACTTGCGGATCATATAAATCCTTTCCTTTGGAAGTACCATGATTCAAAACGACACCATTAAGACATTTAGAAAACGAGTTTGGTCTGAAGATTGAGCTTAGGTGTTCGTTCGTTTCTTACTAGTTAGTACCATGGTGTAGTAGAAATTGATCCGTCAATCGACGACATCAAACACGCCCGAACATTCGCAAACATACTACCGTTGCTTCTTATATTTCCCGGCAATAGGAAACAATACATACATAGCTTTGTGTGGCGTTCACGTTATAATGTTTCCGTCGTTTGAAACCTTTGTTCCCTGTAGAATAAAATTACATAGTCCAATCAAGGTATGCCAGACTTAATCCTTATAGCGGAAAATGAGGGTATATCCGCGAGTCGATCATATTTCTGTCTGCTTTTTTAGGGTTTCCTTGTTTTTGATTAGATGAAGTCACTGAAACACCTTCACTCAATCGTCCGCATAGTATGGGTAACACCATAAAATGACAGCCCTAGTATTGGGGAAACAAACGTTTTCAACAGGTAAACTGAACTGTCATTACTTGCTGCGGCTAGCCCTGTAATATGTCTCCCGACATACACATGGTCTTTCTTAAAGGCAAGTGAGTTGAACACTTAAGAGACAGAGGTGCAGAAAAAAATATATATTTATAATACATGCACAATACATATATGTGACAGCACGGTGTAGAGCAGTCCTTCCGCTACCCGCTCCAGCCCGACATGCTATCCCACGGTACGGATACGCCGAAGGCGATCCCCTACCAGAGGCCTCGGTTACCCCCCCCCCCCCACTACATCAGATTTTTAGATTATATGTATAACACCGTACATTGCGAAGCGACGCAATATTATCGAGTTTGTCCTATGGAATGTTTGTACGCACCTTATTGTTCGGTCGCATTGCGAGACTCCTTAAGGTACCGAGCAAACAGCTCCTGAATAGCGTAGTGGCTAGCCCACTAGAGCTCGCACGCAAACAATTGAGGTTCAATCAGCAGCTGTGGCAAGAGTTGTTTCAACATATATAATACGAAATACGCAGCGCGGAAAGGGATAAACTTGTCGAATATAAATGAAACAATTACGATTGTAACACAGCTTATATAGTTAAGGCCGTGCGTCAAATTGACTTAACGCACGGTTAGCTAATTTAGCTGTATTACAAGTCAGTTGTAGCACAGCCAGGCGTGCGTCAGGTGATTTGTACGCACGGTTGTGTTGTTTAACTCGTTCAAACTCGTGCTGACACACTCGTCTGAACTCGTCGCAACCGTGCGTACAAATCACTTAACGCACGATAGCTGTGCTACAACCATTACTTGCTGTTACAGCTGCAGTGCTGAAATGCTATTCTTTGTTACAACATCGTGCGGCAATATTTGTTGTCGCTACACTGCGCGTGCAGCTTTAAACAACGTTGTTACAAGCTGTGTAACATCAATTGGTATAGTCACTACAAGCATCGTGCAGAAATGTCAGCTGTTGCACGAAGCTTGTAGCAATATAACGACAAGTGCAGTGTAACGACCACTGCGGTTCTCGCGTAACCGTGTGCAGTGTTTGCGCGCAAATTAATGTGAACGACGCAACTTACCGACTCGATTCTTTGATAAGTGAAATTGCTATTCGGATACGTTTTCGGAGAAACAGCAACGCCAAAAGAACGAAGACGAGCAGTACGGAAACAACGATAGCTGGATATAAAAGTTAAATAAAAATATACATACAAAATGTCAAAGGCACAGTGAAATATCAAAAAAGCCGACGGTGTGGTTATGTACGGTAATAGCTGTCGCTGGTCGTTTTATAATCGTGGGGTCGTGTGTACGAACGGCTACTTAATAATTTTGGTGGGTAATTCCATGCTGCTCCGCGCTACCCACCCCATATGTTTAAATCTGTGGGAGATGATGTAAATAATTTAAGAAGATAAATATAGTTTTTGTGCCAGAAATAGCATTCTATCACTTTTTTTTGGTTCAGCAAGTCATGTTTCTATGACCCATGTCAACTTTAGAAGCCGGACGTTATAACGTTAGAAGAAAGAACATCTTAGAGTGGGGGTTCGGGGGGCGGCATCCCCCGACTTAGGCTTAGTACTTGGTTCATATAGGGACCTTAATAGATTAGGCTAAGACTAAGGCTTAGGCTTAGTATATCTAGAAGGGCATAGAATGCATTATACTTCTTCCACTAAAGTTAACATGGGCCCCGACAGTCATCAAACTCCCTCTGACGAATCTAGACCTGACCCTCTGACGAAGCTAGAGCAACGAAATATTTTTGATTGGGTAATGGCTACGAAAAATGATCTAAACTTTCGTAATCAAACTTTATATCAATAATCTATCTTATCAAAATAATATTTAATACTACGTACACTATGGTTCGCATTATGTAAGTTTGGCATGTATAATGGCACGTTTCCATGTGTGTTATCGTTGGATCATTTTGTGGGGACCATTCATTAAAGGTAAACGCGCAACGTAACAGATCAACGGCAACACAACTTCATACTTATAGATATTCCTCATCTCAATTTCTGGCTGCAATGAATAACTAACTGTTTTAATAGCAAGGAACGCGGGTTTACACGATGTAAACTGTTAAATTTTGAATAAAATGTCTTGTATTTATGACGTTTACACAACAATATTAGTGAATATTCTATTTTTAAACATATAAAAATATATATACAACCTTTACAATATGCTTGGTTATAAAGTAGAATATTTGTTCACATGAGCCATAAAATCCTAGCTCTAATTTTAAATTTGCCAATAAGACATTACAAAATTTAAGCTCAGCACATCGGATTACACTGGTGACACTAACCAAAAAGGAGGAAGCTTATTGCAGAAAAGAGGGGTTTTAGCGGGTGTCCCGAACATCTGGCGAAAACATTGGATATCTGTATCATTTGATGGTGACAAGCCAAAACTACAGATCGCAGATAGCTCAGTGGTTCACGTACATAGCTTTGTTTCCTACAGCCTGTGTTCTACTTTTGGTGACTGCTTCAATTTGTCAAATATTACACGATACACATAATCATTCGGATTTTAAAGCTCGTTGACAATTTAGAATGCTAAAAGAACCTACCAAGACCCAGTACAAACGACGTCATACTCCAGTAGGAAGACAGTTTTGTAGTTAGACGAAACTCTTGGCTTTTTCCGCTGGTCGCAGAGTCACCGAATCGTAGATTGTACCATTGATACCAGGTAACAATTGATCCTAAAAGAATAATTTTGAAACTTGGACCTTTTTTACGATAAAGTTTCAGTACGCGTACCCTTCAAAATAATCGCTGCTTAGATCAGTGGTACACCATGAATCATTGCTATATTAAAAGGATAACTCATTGAAAAAACAACCGGAAAACTTCGATATTCTACATTTCTTTATTTTTTTGGTTAAAACCCCATTGCTCCTCCGCAAGGACGCCGGGAATCCTTGGGTCTAAGATGCTAGGGTCTTAGAGGGTGGGGTAACCGGGTCCTGGTGGGGAGGTCTTCGGCCCTACAGGGTGTAGAGGAGGTAGTCGGGGGAGGGTTCTGCGGGGGGAGGGGAGAGGGGGCGTGGGGCAGGTAGAATCGGTGCGACGCCGGAGTAGGGTGACCGAGACCTTATCTTACCTTATGAGTACCATATAAGGCGTCTCCGAGACCTCGGAACTGGGTTTGAAGCCTCATGGGTGGGGATTACAGGGTTTCCCAGGGGATAGAAGAAGGGTCGCCAAAAAGGACCAATGGGTGGGTTCGACACGATGCTAACGTGACCTGTCAGGGGGTTATAGTGACCCGTCGGGGGGGACCTCGTTCTTTCGGAGACTCAAGCGGGTAAGAGGGCGCCGTTTACAATAAATTTCATGATATCCATTTTACCACGTTTCGAACAGAGGTAAACTTAATAAACTCGTTTTCTACGACGTCAATCACAGAGACTTGGTTTTGTTTCGTCTACCACGTGGTAAAATGAATCTCGGACGTTTCCGCACGCCAATCTCTATTGACTAGCGGACTCCGGGGAATTTGATTTGTGAAACGTTCCACTAAAAGACCACAGGAGGGTTGTTCAATGAAGCTTATAAAATGCCCAGTTTAGCAAAAGGCGATATCAACGTCACAGACTGACGTCTGTGACAATAGACGGAAACATATAAAATTCTTTACCTACTATGAGTATGATTAACAATGAGACGATACTGAACCAAACGACAACACCGGACATCCATTGCATTATCGCTATCCAAGCCAGCGATACCACCAAGGCGATAATAAACATTCTGAAATCAAAAATGTTAAACTGGGTTTATCACCTAAACTACCGGTAATCCGATCGAAATGTCTTATGGCTTAGGGAATATTTGCTTTACACTAAAATTACTGTTCTCAGAAAATATAGAACGAAAAATGATTTGAAATCACTATATATTCGATTAATAGCCGACGAACACATCACTAAAAAGACGTGACTTCATCTGGGTTTCCTCTGGGATGGGCACCAATATGCCAACAGTATTAAACTAAGCTAGGCTAAGAAGGCATGTACTTCATCTGGATTTCCTCTGGGACCGGCACCAATATGCCAACAGTATTAAACTAAGCTAAGCTAAGAAGACGTGACTTCATCTGGATTTCCTCTGGGACGGGCACCAATATGCCAACAGTATATATTAAACTCAACTAAGCTAAGAAGACGTGACTTTATCTGGATTTCCTCTGGGACGGGAACCAATATGCCAACATTATTAAACTAAACTAAGCTAAGAAGACGTGACTTCATCTGGATTTCCTCTGAGACGGGCACCAATATGCCAACAGTATTAAACTAAACTAAGCTAAGAAGACGTACCTTTATCTAGATTTCCTTTCTGACGGGCACCAATATGCCAACAGTATTAAACTAAACTAAGCTAAGAAGAGGTGACTTTATCTGGATTTCCTCTGGCACGGGCACCAATATGCCAACATTATTAAACTAAACTAAGCTAAGAAGACGTGACTTTATCTGGATTTCCTCTGGGACGGGCACCAATATGCCAACATCATTAAACTAAACTAAGCTAAGAAGACGTGACTTCATCTGGATTTCCTCTGGGACGGGCACCAATATGCCAACAGTATTAAACTAAACTAAGCTAAGAAGACGTACCTTTATCTAGATTTCCTTTGGGACGGGCACCAATATGCCAACAGTATTAAACTAAACTAAGCTAAGAAGAGGTGACTTTATCTGGATTTCCTCTGGCACGGGCACCAATATGCCAACATTATTAAACTAAACTAAGCTAAGAAGACGTGACTTTATCTGGATTTCCTCTGGGGCGGGCACCAATATGCCAACATTATTAAACTAAACTAAGCTAAGAAGACGTGACTTCATCTGGATTTCCTCTGGGACGGGCACCAATATGCCAACAGTATTAAACTAGACTAAGCTAAGAAGACGTGACTTTATCTGGATTTCCTCTCTGTCGAAGTTGATTTTTGAAGGAACAGGAAAATCAGTGTCTGCAGTCGCGGCTACAGAACGACACTAGCGGCTGCAGTTGTCACAACTGAATTCGCCTGTTGTTGGAGCTGTATGACACCTGTCTTGAGAAGCCTGCGATGCAGATTGTCTTCCTACGTCCGTTATCATTTTCGCCTGGTGTAGTGATTTATGTGCCATCCTGCTCTCTCAGACGCCTGCTGCTCCCATGAATTCGGATTATGTTCCCACCGACCACGTTTCTCTTTAGTGTGTCCTTGAACCTCAGTCTTTGTCCACCACATTTATGCGGCGTTCACGTTATAATGTCCCCAACCTTTGGAACATATGTACCCCACACAGTGTCAGACACACTGTTGACAACAGGGTGTCTTAGACACCCCATGTTTTTAATAAATTTTTTCAACGGTAGCTAGTTACGCATATTACTGCTCCCCGACAGTGTCAGGCACACCGTGTCTTCTGGCAGTTTTATTGACAGTGTTCGGAATTATTTGAGCAATGTGCATATGAGCTAGATACAAATATCGAGAATTTAGGAAAAACTCCACAGGACAGTTGACTAATGAAACGCATTAGCTACAGACGGTGTCCGTTATAGTTAATTCGCGCCAAATCGGTAGCTAAGGGTGTGTACGACACTGTCTAGAAATATGTAGTAGCTAAGGGTGTGTCGTACACCCTCGGCATTTGATATACAGTATGGGTGTCACCCTGACTGTCTATACGGTAGGGTCGCGACTACAGGGGGTCAAAAGTTCCAAACAACGGGGACATTATAACGTGAACGCCGCATTACGTTTTTCGTGGTCAAGCTCGCTGCACAACACTTTTTGGAGTAGTCGATATTCTGGGGATTTGGGAAATGTGACCAGCCCACCTGAGTCGTGCTGTGGTAATATGCGCTGCAACGCTTGCTACACTGAACGTCAGACGATAGCGACATTCGATATCTTGTCTTACCATATGATGTTTATATCTGGCGAAGATGACGGAGTTCAATGTGTACGAACTGTCCAGCCGGTGCAGTATTAACGTCTCTGCTGCGTATGGTAGACATGGGAGCACGTTGTACACTTTGATTTTGGTCTGCTGTTTTATATCATGTCTGGACTACAGCCGATGTTCGATCCAGATAGATGTAAGGACTGAGCCTTTGTGTGTTTTTGTCCTTTGATGATACCACAGGCTGCTTTGCCTGAATTTGCTGCATGGCCCAAACCATGAGGCAAAACATACCATATTCTGGAACAAAAAGACAGCGACGAAAGACAGGAGTAGTGTTCCCAATCAGCAATAATCTCACGTCGAAAACACTTCCTAAAGGCGTATCACAGAGGCTGAAAATCCTACGCATCCCGTTGAAGACCAAGAACTGTCGCTCACTCATCTGAGTCTATGCCCCCACTATGAGCTACACCGACGAGGCGCAGGAGGTTTTGTACGAGGAACTCGGATGAGTTGTCGATGCAGTCCCAAAATCTGACCGGCTTTTGTTATTAGCCAATTTCAACGCTACAGTTGGCAGCAACCATAGCCCGCACGAATGTATCATCGGTAAATTTGGAAAAGGAAATGCTAACTCAATTGGTGCCTTGCTGTTGCGCTTCTACAGTCGGCGCAAACTTTGGATAACGAATACTGTCTTCAACCAGCCTGGCCATCACTTCCACCCAGGGATTCGCCCACGGTCAAAGCATTTTAACTGGCTCGACTATATTTTATAACGAGAAAGCATCAACCTGAAAAAAATTACAGGAATCCTCAACAGGCCACTATCTAATAAAACGTAAAGTGGGTTTCCAATCAGCTGCTCAGGAGGAAAAGCGCACCAGGGCAATGTAAACTAGCTCACCGATACTCAAGTGTGTGATGCTCTCAGACACTTGCTTCAGGAGAAGCTTACTGAAGTCTCATTACCAAACGACGTCGAATCTACTAGGGAAAACATTCGAGACGCTATAATCGACCGATACCTCAATAGAAGTACTCAGCTACTCGACTCGGAAAACACCCTATTGGCTCAGCGAAAACGGTGGAAACCTAAGGGCTCGCACAGACGTCAAAAACGAAACGCATTCTCGATATCTCAGCAATAGCTCCGCTTTAAAGAAGGAAGCCCTTGCAAAAGCAAAATTCTCTCTGCAGCGTAATGCGAGAAGAATGAAAAATACCTGGTGGAATGTAAAAGCTGCGCAGCTGGTAAATCTAGCCGCCACCTTAGTAGTAGAAGAGTATTCTCTGCCCTCGAATCGGTCTACAACGAACCTCGACCGAAGCTCGTCGTTCCAGTGATCCGTTGAGTACGTTTTAGCGTGCCTTCGGACCGTCCTCGCTCACGGCTTCTCACCGAGACATCATTTTATAGACTCATAAGCTGGAATACTTAGAAGCCAGCAGCGTCTCCCAATGGTATCCATGACTCCTATTTGCCAGTCGGAGTAGGCATATATTTTTCTGCTGGGAACCGAGCTACTACGCGCAACGCTGAGACAGCATTCTGGAGGAACGTAGGTCAAAAGCTCCACTAGCACCACGTAGTATATACAGCATAGGTGTCCAGGGTCTCATGGTTTATGGCTCATAAGGGCGAGACAATAACAGTGGGACAGGGGTCGCGGGCTGCGGTTTGGGTAAATCCCGTGGGGTAATATATCATATCCATGTTGCTCTACCATCCACCGTCATATCCATGTTGCTCTACCATCCACCGTCATATCCATGTTGCTCTACCATCCACCGTCATAGCCATGTTGCTCTACCATCCACCGTCATAGCCATGTTGCTCTACCATCCACCGTCATATCCATGTTGCTCTACCATCCACCGTCATAGCCATGTTGCTCTACCATCCACCGTCATAGCCATGTTGCTCTACCATCCACCGTCATATCCATGTTCTGTACCATCCACGGTCATATCCTATTAAAATACAAAAAAAGAAAAGATCTTCTCAGACTGCCTAATTTTCTCCAAATTTCCCTATTTCTCCCCCTCTTTTGTTTCCAAAAGCGCACCTTATGCAAGCATGCAGGGCTGCGGGTGAAGGGATGGGGAGCCTTAGGTGGGTAAACGTGGTTTAAGGGGATCGACTCCTTATCCCTCAAATTGCTGATATACAATATTTAAAATATAATTTGAAGAAACCTACAGATGAATAGGGCGATCTTAGAATCATTTTGTACCCATATTGTTCCAATTTTGCTAATTCAGGCAGTTTCGCCTTATACTTATATACTTACGTTGGAAGAAATAGGTATATAGTCTTTTAGTGAGTTCTTGAAAACTCTCATGAAACAACTCAAAACAAATTTCATTCGTAAAGAAAACTTTCCATTCGAAACTCTTCTATCTATAAATTTTTCTTGCGTCCGCTAGCCCGATGGAATATTTCTACTGGGTCGGCTCGATTTGATGAAACGCCCTTACCCAAGTATTAACCACCAAAGTCGCTCAAAATCCTCGAAAATGTTCTCGCCAACAGCCTTCAGTTCAAGTATGTGTTTGATCACGCTAAAATTATAAAAATATATAATTTTAAAAATCAACTAGTGTAGAACTAAATGTTATGGATTTAATTCAAAGTTAAAGATAGCCTTGGACGGGACACGGTTTTATGCGATTCTGAAAATATGTCCAAAGTCTATTTTAAAGTTTAGTCCTGTAGAAGCTAGTCGCCGATGTCAGCGACAAACTGCGATGTGATTTAAAACTTGAACATATTAAAGCAAAATACTAAAATTGTTTTTGGGAATTTTACACAAACCGCTATAGTAGCACAATATAGAGATTAGAGTATGGCGTAAACGTGCCTTATAAGATTACAAACTGGCAACGTTGCCACAGTTAGGGGTGTTTAGGTGTCGCTAAGTATAATTGAGGATTTTTTGTGAGGATTGTTATGAAAATTTCACATAACAGTGTAAAACTCAGTGATATTAATGTACTCAATAGTTTACATTAAATTAGATTGTTTTTCGGGTTGCTCCGAATGATATCGGAAGGTTTCGAGTGCCTTGTCAGGGTTCTCTGGGGTACTATATAACAGGCCAAAAGTAGAACTCGATATGAGAGAGAATAGCGTTTACAAACGCCAATTCTATTAAAAGCAGCCTTTTCCGGTAGCGGCCAATCTAATAACCCACAAAAAACGTTCGGGATAAACCATCAAATCATGGTAAGCCGGTTAGCATTGGACGTAATTCTAACAATGAACTTTTGTTCGACTATGCGTAAAGTAATGGGTTTAGTACATACATTTTCAAGGTCCTAGATCCGGAGGTGGATATACAGGACCTCGTGGCGCGACGGTCAACCGATCGAGAGTGGGGAAGTTGGGACTTGGGTTATCATTGGTTTCCCACTAGGGGAGTGGCCGGACCACTTGTCCCGATGAAAGTGGAGTCAGACGCCCCACGGAAGATAACGCCCGTTATTCCCTTAATGGACATTTATGGTTTATAGGACTTTTTTTCGCTTTAGCACTGCATGATTTCACAATCAGCTAAGTCAGTGAGCTTATCGGATACAATTGTTTTCCTTTTGGTATGCCGAGGCCTGTGATCTTTCTGAAATTGGTTCCAACTAGAGATCCCAGTCTGGATTAACCTGACAGCCTGAATGGGCTTACGTAGTTCAAATATTAAGAAGGACTGGCGCGATGACATGGATTCAACGTAGGATATAGTAACCAAAACCATTCACCGGTACATTTTTCCAACGCCATCCTCAAAAAGTGTGTAAAGCCAATTTTCAAACATCAGTTTACTAAGCTCAGTCAAGTGAAATTAGGAATAAGCAAATAGAAGACCCTCTTGTTGAGGAAACAACGGAGTGAGTGATCACAAAAAGAACATTTATTTTGAATACGGCGACTAAATTTATATATTAGGTATAAATTTTGTAAAATTTATGTAGAAGACTCTTAGGACCAAGCTTTTTTTCAAAGTTTATAATCAACTGTATATATGCAAGGTGAAAAGTATCGCTCAAATCTTTTAACCCAAGGAAGAATATCCTACGTCAAGACATAATAATAGCGTTTCCTGTCAATATCGGCCCTCCTTGGGTTGGGGGGGGAAAATCAGGGAAGGGGCCCACCATCTTTTCAGGTATAGCCCCCATAGTCTCTGGACCCCAATCATCTCTCACCCCCAAAACCGATCTCTTCGAGATCAGGGTCACCGCCTTTCAGGTATAACCTCCGATATGCTGATTCAACGTTCTTTTATTTTCGGATTTTTGGGGGATATGGAGGTTTTTCTGGCAATTTTTTTCCTAAAGCTTCGCTTTAATATTCTTTCTCCCTAACCCCCCGGGGGTAATTTTTCCCGCCCTTTCCAATGGAGAAGGTCTGGGGGCTCTATGTCTTAAGGGGGCTTCAGCAAGGGGCCCTAATTTCACGGGTCGGAATTTTTTAAAAAATGTGGATTTTGGGTTTTTTTTTTACATTTTTGACCATAACTTTTTATTGGATGGACTGATTTGGCTCAAGTTTGGACATGAAATAGAAGATCCCATGCGCTATCGAACGATGGTACGAATCCGTAGGTAGTCAGGGTAATGACAAATGGAGCCCGATACTGGCAATGCAAGCGAAAACTGATATTTTTAAATGAAATTCTTATGCGTTTAAATGGATGGATTTTTGGCATTGGTCATATCGTGATTAGGTTTAGTGGGAGAACAGCTTAGTACGGGGGGTCCGGGGGGCGGAGCCCCCCGGCTTAGGCTTAGGCTTAGTCTAAGGCTCAGGCTTAGTCTAAGACTTAGGCTTAGTCTAAGGCTTAGGCTTAGTCTAAGGCTCAGGCTTAGTCTAAGACTTAGGCTTAGTCTAACATTTATATTGCAACGTAAATTATAACAACTTACAATTAAAAAGGATGTTGATCGCGAATTTGGCCCACTATAGCTACCAGTTCGAAAATGGTTTTTCAGCCATAACTAGCTAAAGAGTGAAAATATCATGATAAATAAGGCACGTTTGAATTTGTCTCGTCATTCTGCGTGTATCTATGCTACTTATGTCTATTTTGCTCATAAAATTTTTTTGTCGATTTTTCAACGTACCGGGTCCCCCTTAGTACTGAGGGCAAAATTTGAAAAATTTCAAAGTTGCTGGAATATGGTCAAATTTGGTACCGTTGAACTCGCCTCGTCGAGCTGAGTCGAATGGCACCACAATCATCGCTGTATGACGATTCCCTGATTTTTCCCCCAACCCAAGGAGTGCCTCAATATCAATACAAGGGACGACTCTTATAGAAAACTTATTTGGTTTTGCAATTGAAATAAAATTCCTTTACATCTAAAGTATTTTTCCTAATGTAACTGAGAATTGATTTCTCCATCTCCGAAATTAAACCGCATAAGAAATAAAGCGATTCAAACCTGGTTTCTTGAGAAACAATCGTCGAATTTGGAATGACGCCTCCCGATCGACGACTGTTTTCGTCAATTTCAGCCGACGTATTTTGTTGCTGCTCGTCTGAATCAGGTTCGCCGCCGTACTGACTTGGGGTTCCTGTGGGTACCAAGAATTTGGGCAAGCATCTACCCGCAAAGCTCGTTTGTGGTATCCAATATCGCGGGCAGTGTTCAGATCGAACTGCTTCTGCGAAATCAGATTCCGTTTGCTGCAATTTAAAATGTCATATATTGAATTTAAATACATATTTGAAGAAATAAATAATAGGGAACCGCCGTGAAAGTTAATTGTGACAATCTGTTTCGTCTCAAAACACAATCGCACAGAGAATTGTTCTTCAGTCTGAAACATATGTTTTCCTAAAAAGTCTGGATAAACACTGTATTACATTGTTTTGGCATCATTTAGGAAACCCAATAGGTAGACTAACGAGCTCGAGACTAAAAGTATGCTGATTTTTGTGTACAATATGGAAAGCATATCGGTAAACCTAAGCGGATGGAAATATTAAGATAGGAGAATGCTGCCTAAAATTAAAGGAAACCGCTTGTTTATTAAAATATTATGTACGTAAAATATGTCCATCATCAACAAGAACGACTGTTCAAATTCTTCAAAGATGTATTTCTGCAATTTAAAATCGCCAGATCGCCAGAAAGGGTTTGCGATTCTATACATTCAGACTTTTATACTACAAAATTGTATAATTGATTTTAAGCGTTCAGGGTAATTTGATTAAAAAAAGTTGAGGGATATGACCCAATAACGCGTCGCAAGCACGTTTTATCACCTGCGTATAAGCCGTAGTATGCAGTTATTATATATATGTGGCGATACTGGCAGTCGGAGCGTCGGCGTCTCTCAGCCGCTCAGTTTGAAGAAATTACGACGATGTTTTGACTACTTTTTGTAATAATATTATCAGTTTGAGGAGTACAAAATATTTTACGAAATGTTAAAAATTGCCGCGTAGCTGTTTTCATTAGGCTTAGCATTTTGAGAGGAACTGTATATAAGTTGTATCGTTATGGTTCGCGTGCTCAATTGCAGCAGCAATGTTATCGTTTACAAGAATCATTAAATTTTGAGGTGTGGAACGTAATGTTATGTTTGCTCAGCTTTTCTTCTTAGGCTGAACAAGCCTCGGTTGCAATAGACTGGAAAAGCCTTTCATTGACGCAGGCTGAACAAGTCTCAAAATCACAGGTTGTGCAAACCCTTTCTTGGAAGGCTGAGATTGCCTAGTCAGGCCGAAGCGCCTTGTTTCAAAGACTGAAAATCTCGCATCTTTCAGGGTGAACCGTCCAGCTTTAAAGTAGGCTGAAAAGCCTAACAACCTATAGGCTGTGAAAACCTCCATAAAACTAGGCTGAAAAGCCTAATAACCCATAGGCTGTGGAAGCCTCCGTAAAACTAGGCTGAAAAGCCTAACAGGTTGAAATACGACCTCTCTATTGAACAGCAGGCGGTTAACATCTGTTCATTCAGACGACCACGTTACATTGGTGGCAACGGAGGGATTCGTATAACGGGTTCTAGCAACTCGCTGCGATTTAAAGATATAATTCCATATAGCGTGACTTATCAGCTGACACGTCTGACAAGTCAGGCAAAGTGACTGAAAGGTACCGTTTGTCGTCTGACGCAAGCCAAGCGCAGGATCAGCGAGAAAGATACAGAGTCCTAGATCGTGTCGACGATGAATTAACCTCTTTTCGAAACGCTGTTACGAAACAATTGGAGGAAATCTCCAAAGCTTTAGCCGATCACCGTCATTTGGTTGAACTCATCGCTGCGCAACAACGACATAAGCAAGCGATCGCACCGCAGTTGGACGCAATACGCGAGGTTATAATTAACCAAAACAAGGGGACCGCTGAAATTCAAGAGCTTGCTTTAACAGTTCTGCGGAAATTGCAAAAAGGTGTGGACCGTAACTATACTACAGTCGTCGACGTGTCAACAGTAGTAGACGAAATTCGAGCACAACAAGCAACGGCGTTGGTTAAAAGCGAGGAACAACTTCGTGTACCGGTTGTTCAATATAGCGATACGTTCGGAGAAGTCAACAAAATAATGAGCCATCGGGGACCTAATATACCAATGGTCCCATTTGTTGTTCCATTCCATTGTTCCAAGATTTTCAAAGTTGGAGGTTGAATGAATTCGAAATAAAGTTTCAGGCGAACGGATGGCCAGAGAATAACAAAGCAGCGCTTTTGGGTGTTCATTTAACTGGGCACGCCAAGTTTGTGTTTAATGGCCTGGCTAACGACGACAAGCAGAATTCCAATAGACTGGTCGCTAGGCTCGACCAGGAATTGATGACGTAAGATCGAAGACGGTTTCTCAGTGATCGCTATGACATACGAATACAAGGCGAAAATAAATCAGTAAGCCAGTACGCTCTCTCACTTATTGAGTTAGCTCATTCTGCGCTAAGCTATATGATTGTCGATGCGGACCAGCAAACAAATTTGCGGAACAAGTTCATTGCCGGACTGAAACCTCGAGTACGCGAGGAAGTAAGACGTATGGGACCTGGTACCATAACTGAGTCAAGCTTGTGTGCCGAAAGAGTAGAAACGAAGTTGATGGCGGAAAAAGATTTAGAGCCAGGGACGAATGTCGTTTCGCTGGGTAACTGGAGCGGACGACACTCAATTGGCAGCCCACTGCAGCAAGAAGTAATCGATAAAAGTGACAGTGCTATCAAACAATTGATGGAAAGAATGGACCAGTTGGAACGTAGTCAACTTGTGAATACCGTAACGTCAGCGGTACGGCAAATGAGCAGGGCCGAACGACGCGATATAAATGATTTAACAATGTATGGACGGCAGTGTTTTACTCTGTTAAATCGTCCAATCTGACAGATCTGTTCAAAAGTGGGTCACATCGCGTTGTATTGTCGTAATTTCCTTCCACGGGTGTCAAGGCAACAATACTGTGAGTATCACCTCTACTATGGCCACACAACAGAGGATTTCCGAGCGCGACGTATTGCCGACGAGCAGCGAAGGCGAGCAAGTGCCTTACAGAATCGAACAGTTAATTTCCGCTCAGGGACATCAAACCGAGCTAGCGCAGCGACGAATGTTATACAGCAAATTCACGAATCAGAAACTCAACCAGGTGAAGGTGATGAGTCGCCTATTACTATTACTTCGTTTCTAGGGACAGTGACAAGACACACAGATCAGACGCATACGGCTAGTCACGGCCAGAACCATCTACCGAAATGGAAAAGTTTGCCGAAATCGGAGATTAAAGATTCGTTGATGACTGAAGACTGTCCAATAGTGGCTGACAGTGTTCAGTGCCCAGAGTATCACAAACTCACGGATGGGGCTTCCGCCGTAAAGCCGCAAGAAATGAATTCGACGGATAATAGAAGGTTGGTTGAACAAGACGCCGTGGCAAAAGGAAAATCAAAGTGTATCGACGGTAACAGTAATTCACGCCCTGTTTGTGATATCGCTACGGATGCCAACAAAAGTCCATATGATTTCAGGTTTATTTTTGTTGGGGACGAGCAGTTACAAAGAATGCCTGAAACACCAAGGACACGAGTAATTATGAATAGTGGGCTAAAAATTCAAGACGTTGACGAAATTCTTGAAGGAGAACTACTTGGAAGAAAATCCGGTTCAGTCTCCTGTATAATTATTGTAATTCATTGTGGAGCATACAATCTGGTTCCGATGGAAGGAATTCATGAGCTAGAACGACCGGATAGTATGCAGATGGATCGCGTTATACGAAGAGCTGTCCGTCGGGTTGCCAGTGTTATACAAGAAACTCCGTGTTTGGTCGATTCGGTTTATTGGTCTAACGTAACCGACAGACGCGACGTACCAAGGCAAACGCTAAGTGATTTTCGGGAGCGATTAAAGTTCCACGTGAAGCAACTCGGTGCGACTTCAACACGTTATATTGTACTGGAAAACGACCATCTTTTCGACAGTGAATTTGGAATCCGAGATGTTACCTCAATGCCCCCATTCCTTTCAGATTTTGGAATGTTTAAGCTAGCTCACTGTTTTTCGTATCGAGTGTATAGTTTCGTTACCGAACTCCTGGAGAAATTAGCATACTAACGTCGAATCAATGGACATATCACATCAGAAACAATTTCCGCAATATTCAGACGACGAATATTGCTCAGTAATTCTTATCCCGACTTTAGTGAATTGCCGGAGACACAGCAAAATCCTGGGGAGCCTTTACCGCGACTGCTGACGTTATCACAGTCAAGGTGTTTGAAGAGTTTGCGGTAGAAAATCGTTCGACGCGCGAAATTCGGGACGATAGAGCTGAGGGTTTTGAACGGCAGAGACAATGGTTTGTAGCGGAACTAGTAGTCACTCGATCGTTCAGGACAACACTGAGTTTCCCTACTCCAGGAGCAACAATAAATCAGGACATTGACCGGTCAAAGTTGAGCTTTGCGCAAAGGATCACATTTCTATAAAATAACAGGTACCTTACAACCGATAAGTACTTACCGAGTACTGGACATGTACAATTTTCTAACAATACTTAACGCAGCGAAAATGTCGGGCATCATTTTCCATCCCATCGTGATGTATCGTATGGATGAGCTGCGAAGCCATGTTACATTGAATGATGTATTCGAGGCGTATCATCAGCAAATGAAAATAATGAGTATGTTTGGTATGCCGATGGATGATCAACGACGCAGATAACAGCTACACCGCACTTTAGTTTTCTAGAGCTTATTTTGCTAGTTCTAGAAGTTACTCGAGTTCCTAGAGTTTCTTTTCTAGAGTTTACTTCAGCCAGGAAACAGGTATGCTCAACTACAAGCAAAGACAAAAACAAAAATTCTGCAACAAATCTGTTTCCACACGATGAATCTCGCGTGCCACGGGTAATCGCTGGAGGGCTCGATTTGACTGACAGTGGACCTTCTAACTTGCCAGATCCACGCTTTCAACGTAAATCATTGGATTTACCAGTACCTAAATTTCCGCAAGAAAGCGTAACGCCTGCTGAATCCAGTTCGGCGAAGTATTCGGCTGAACCAGCAGTTCCTATTCCTGTGACAGTTACATCAACTCAACGGCTAGAACCAACATTCGATTTGGTGACATTTCTGGGCAATGCAATAGCACAAACAGTTAGGGCCTCGTTGGCGACTCACAATCAGGATACAACAGCGCCTGTGCACGTGTCTCAACTTGTACGTTTCCAACGACCAACGGCATTCGATCAGCGCATGCGATCAGGCCCTCCTGTCATCGCCCGAAATCACTACTCGGGATTCCGGCGCTTCACCGCTCCTGGAGCAGGGGCACGCGAACGACGCCGTCAACGCAGAGCTATGGAGCGCATTAATGATCAGCGCAGGCCTGAAGAGCGTTACTCGCCTGGGGACACGCTGCCACAGAACGGGAAATAATGTAGCGATACTGGCAGTCGGAGCGTCGGCGTCTCTCAGCCGTTCGGTTACGAAAAAATTACGATTATGTTTTGACTAGTTTTTGTAATAATATTATAAGCTTGAAGAGAACAAAATATTTTACGAAATGTTAAATTTGCGGTGTAGCTGTTTTTCATTAGGCTTGGCATTTAGAGAGGCGCTATATAAGTTGTATCGTTGAAGTTCTTGTGCTCAGTTGCAGCAGTAGTATTGTCGGTTACAAGAGTCATTAAATTTTGAAGTGTGGAACGTAATGTTATTTTTGCTCAGCTTTTCTTCTTAGGCTGAACAAGCCTCGGTTGCAATAGACTGGAAAAGCCTTTCATTGACGCAGGCTGAACAAGCCTCAAAATCACAGGTTGTGCAAACCCTTTCTTGGAAGGCTGAGATTGCCTAGTCAGGCCGAAACGCCTTGTTTCAAAGACTGAAAATCTCGCATCGTTCAGGGTGAACCGTCCAGCTTTTATGTAGGCTGAAAAGCCTAACAACCTATACACTGTGAAAACCTCCATAAAGCTAGGCTGAGAAGCCTAATAACCCATAGGCTATGGAAGCCTCCTTAAAACTAGGCTGAAAAGCCTAACAGGTTGAAATACGACCTTTCTATTGAACAGCAGGCCGTTAACACCTGTTCAATCAGACGACCACGTTACATAAGCAGCTATAGTATATTCAAAACGTATCGTCGCTGCAATATGTTAGTTTGTATTGTCGCTACAATAGCACTAGGCAAGCTGTTGATGGTGCAACAACTCCGTAGTTCACTAGTAGAGGCGATAGCAGGAAGTTTTATTGATACAGCATTAGTCTTCACTGTGCTATTGATCGAACCAAAGGTTCAGAATCTCAGCAGCAATAGTATATTCAAAACGAATCGTCGCTGCAATATGTTACGGTGTGTAAGTCGTGCACGCAAATCTCTACGAAACACGCACAGTCCGGCGTGCTGGTTTCCTATATAGCGAGTTAGTATTATATTTATGAAATTATATTTTAATGCTGGCTCACCTAACAGTAATCCAGTTCCATTGAGCGATCACAAATGAATTTTGAAAACTGACACTACTATTCTAAATATCTGCAGTATTTATATTGTTTTACGGAGCAGGAAAGCAGTTCATGTTCATTTGGAAATTTCGCTACTTTAGGAAATGTCAAGGTTTTTGGAAGTGAAATTGATTTATGCGCTAATAGCCCAGCTACCAGTCTGCCGAAATGTTTGTGTAAGCATTTTGGAAGTAAAAGCTCACGCTTCAATATTCCAAATGTTAAAGTCCTCTTTACAAGTTTCGGATTGTTGGCACGCTTATGAATTGGACAGGTTTCCTATAAACAAATATCTAGTCGTTGGGCCCGATAATCAAAAATTTATTAATAAACCACCAAGTTTAAAGTAGCCAAGTTCTAAGCACTAATCAAAGAAATGTCGCATCATGTAATTTGGTATTTGCTGGCTAGCAATTTTTTGGGCAGCATAGATGTTCGATTTTGTATAAACAAAGGATAGGAGCCTGTAATACAGTTACAATCCTATACCTGGTGTTTCCCGATTTTTGCTCAGACACAGTCATAGCAGCTTCAGGTGTGGAGACGAAGGGACCGGCTGGACGAGCCATTTACGCGTCGGTTTCAATGAGTTTTATTTATTTCATCCGTTAGCAGGCCGGTACGATGCAATGGAGAATGTCGTACCATGCCATCATATAACACTACACAGATAAATCTGGACTAACATTCATGTAAAGTTAAAACTAAAACCCGGGCTCACATGTAGATTAAAATTAATACATGAATATTGGCAACATAACAAGTACCACGATCCAGTCGGTCGTTGTCGATGTTGTTCAACAAGACAAAATTTGATTGCTGTTATCAGCGATTACCATATAAAAATCGCCTGTTGGTCAAAACAAGAGAAACGGATACCAAACAAACAAAATATAAAATAGATCAGTGAGAAAAACAAAGCTCAAAATTGTTTCGGGAGTGCTATGAGGCATGCAGGGCTTGTTAGCGTGAGGTTTCTGGCATTGACAAAAAAATTAAATAATTAAAAACGGGGATTCACAAGTAAAAATCTGAACATGAAAAATCAGTGAAGAATTGAACACGACAGCAATAATCGAAATCTAAAACCTAATCAAACAAATTTTAACCGAGTCAAACCGAGAATCTGAGATCAATGCAATTAGGCTTCCTTGCAGAAATAGGATAGAGAATAACGAGTCGACTTTATTACCTATACAAAGGCTGGGGGGTTGACTCTCCGAGGGGACCTCTAGTAATCATAGCACATATAGACACGTGTGCCACCGAAAGAGACCAGGCCGAATACCCTGGTAAAGTCCGCCTGCATCCTGCTGTGCTATTCGGTTCTTTGAAACCGAAACCGCTTCTCCCATGAGGATTGAGGAAATCGGGGTAGTAAGGGCGCCGTTTCTAGGAAGCCGACGGTGCACCTGGGTAGCCGTCGACGCTAGCGAGGAGGTTTTTGTTTTGGTCTTCCCAATTCGAAAATTTTCCTCCTAGCACATTTCAGGCAAAAAACAATATAGTTTACTGCACTAACTAAAATACTGAAAACAAGTGGGATACCATATTCTTTTTTAATAGTACGCTACTGTACTTAATCCGCGTCCACTGATCATCCTATTTTGTAAAACCCGATGTTGAATCCAAATCTGTTGTTATGGAACAAGTACGAATACGGATTCTATTCGCTGTTGCCCAGAAATGTAATTTGTAATCAGCTAATGTCAGTTACACGACGATAATAATGAATACAGTCGGATACGCGAACAAGTTCAATGTAACTGGGACGGCATAGAACGAAAGGTTGCTGTAGTTTGTCAGTTATTGCTCTCGAACATAATCCTTTTACAAAAGCAACCAAGTTTATTCACTGTTCGCGAATAGAAAATATCCAATTTTTACTTGATTAGGTCTATCTCATCGGCCAAGCCTTCTTATCCTATCTCGTCTAAAACATAGTCGGTTGCATTCACCACGGAACTGCGCTTCCTTAATGATATAACGTTACGCAAGTAAATTTTACTTGGGCCCGAAAATCTATAAACCCATTCAAGCCCTCGTGGTGCAACTAACTTGAAAAAGTGGGAAATGTTGACTTTATTCTGATTGAATGAAATTTTTTTCACGGGGCAGCGTCCCAAAAAAGTTAATGACATATATACTCAATAAAGATTTAGAACAATAGATTGATTTGTTAACGGCTTAAGTGACCCTGTAAGCCATAGGGTTCAAGAACCATCTGCTTAGGATGATAGACAGTTGCCGCACGGCGGTGGGGGTATGCCAAGGGCGTAAAGCCTAATTTCCAGGATTTTTACTAAAGTGTTTCCTAATTTCTTCTGATTTAGCCAAATATTTCCAATTAGTGCAAAAAATTTTCGTGTGCCTCCGGTCTACCATGGACACTTATGCTGTAAAACCATTGTTCAAACCCAACAAAGAACTCACGCTGTTTCACGAAATTTCAGTTTTTAAAAGCAAAAAGCAAATTTCCATGTCTCGATGAGAAGATTCTGTGCCCGCTGCTTGTTATAAACCGAAATGTTTAGGGATCCTAAATGACAAAACCAAAAAGTCTCCAATTCATGTCAGCTTTATCAGAAATTGGGTACACAATCACTTAAGCAACGTAAGCACCAAAGCTAGGTGCACAACTACAGCCTATTGTGGTGTCACACCCAATCTTTCCCCCGTCCCAATGTTTCCCCCCGGAAATATTGGGGTAACTTTTCTTCATCCCAAGCTTCCCACTCACCAAAGTTCAGTTTATCCCAATCTTTCCCCCCGGAAACATTGGGGTGACTTTCTTACCCCAATCTTTCCCCCTACATAGGAAGCCACAGAAAGGTTTAATCACTTTATATACCTAAACTAGCAATAAACTGGTTAAAGCAAACTCTGAATCATACATCCGCCTCAGCGCTGAGTGAACCAAAAACAAACTAACAAATGAACATTTAACACCTCTACAACTACGCTCGGAACACGGATAAGACGGCTTCGTAATGATCTTCGTTAGCGTGATTGATGTAAAGAGCCTGCTCGAATTTCGTTTGGATAAATGTCGAAGCTTTGAACTCGCTCCACTTTGGCCTTTTGTCTGGCGAACCTGACGTGGAGAAAACATAAATATCTGTGGAAAGCAAGCTCACCGATGCCTAAATCTCAGCATCTATCGCCCATGCTGTACATTCAACCATGTTAGACGCGTCAAGATACTGCTTAGTGTGTTGGCCAAGGTATTCAGATAAACTTGCCGCGATCTCTTCGGACATATAATTGACAACTTTATCGCGGATTATCTTGTGATTTGATTCGACTCCGGTAATGAACCAACTTAAAACTTTAAAAAGGCAGCCGCCTCCACCCGAATTCGGCACGACTCGTTTCGGTTCAGTAAATGGCACATGTTTATCGGGCTACGCCTCTTTGTTACCATTGTTGTTCCGAAAATCGAGGCGACCTCCTTCTGTCATGTATAATCGACGGGCCGAAATGTAAACCCCGATCCTTTTCGTTCAGCCACCATTGATTGATACGTCATCTGGCATTGGCTTCTCCGTTTTCCCATTGCTGTTTTCCTTGCCATACTTTAACAGCATGTCGCTATCCCTTTGAATGAACTTTTTTATAAGCACAGTGGAGAGAACGATGACGCGAGCTGTTCCCGTTTTGCAACTCTTAAACTTGACACGATTTTTGTTTAAAAGTTCTGTGACCACGAATGGACCTAACCAGGGTTTCTGAGATTTTGAACCCTTCCGAGATGCTTTTCCTGCATTGAAGAGCATCACCTGATCACCCAAATCAACCTGGTGTCGTTTTTTGAGCGTTTGTCGTGAGTTTATCATTTTCGCTGTGCTGATTTCACAATGTCTTTCGCCCTTTCCTCCAAAAGTGCTCGCGACACAGCCAGAACGTTCAGCACTGTTTCTTCACTGCCTGCCTGTCCAGCGTTTATCCCACGTGACGCAACGGAGAAAGGCTGGCGCCCGTACATCAACTCAAAGAGTTTGATCTTAGTAATACTTTGAGCTACTGTACGGTATGTGAACATAGCTTCGCTAAGATACGTGTCCCAGGTACGCTGATCACCGTCGCCAATCTTCATTAGGGTTCTTTGAAGTGTCTGATTATAGCGCTCGACTAAACCCTGAGACTCCAGGTGATATGCGGAGGAAATCCGGCCCTCCACATCGCTACATAGGGTTTCCAGCAGTGCGTTGACAAATTCGCGGCCTTGGTCTGATGAGATAACCGCGGGAAAACCCCTATCGAGAAAAATTTCGTAAAGCTGATGAGCGACAGTTATAGCATGCTTGTGCGGTATTGGCTTTGCTTCGGGCCATTTGGTCAACAGATCGACTAGAACTACAATAAAACGATTGCCCCGTAGCGACTCAGGCATTGCAACCAGGTCAATTTCAACATGGTACCATGGCGACTTCACAGGAAGCGGGTACAACGGCCACAGTGTTCAAGCCACACGGAAATATTGTGGCAGACGGAAGTATTGTGACAGGCAATATGTTTCAACTTTTCTGTGGAGGGAGAAAGATTGCGGTAAGAAAGTCACCCCAATGTTTCCGGGGGAAAGATTGGGATAAACTGAACTTTGGTGAGTGGAGACAGATTGGGATGAAGAAAAGTTACCCCAATATTTCCGGGGGAAAGATTGGGGTGTGACAGTGGGTCCGAGGAAAATTACGAAAATCCATCAATCTAGTGAAGAGATTTACGAGCGCCACAGAAGCGCAAAGGTTCTGACCAAATTGAACACTATTACTACAAATTGAACACTATTACTACAAAAATAAATACAATTATTCAAGGCGCCTACTTCAAAAAATGTTTTGCGCTATTAAGAGTTATTTTAGGAAACTCCGTTCACTATGGTCACTCCTTTTCAAAAACAAACGAATACATCTTGCTCACGTAACTAATGATTGCGTATTACACACGAGTCATCCAATTAATTGACATTGACCTAATTTAAATATTCACGTTCTAATGTAGCTGTATTCGGATTGTTTTCGGCGGATATTTTTGCAAAATTGGATGCGAGTGGGACGCAGCAGCAGGTAAATTCTTCTGAGTCTAAATAAGAACCCTTGAGCCAGAAAAGATAGAACTAAAAGAATGTCAATGTAAATTTCAAGTGTTGTTCCATCTATGTTGGTATATATACGCTGTACGTACACATTCAAATATGTTATTGACTGTCTCACGTTATGGAAAATAATAGAGGGTACCATAAATTTGTGTCAGTTCATAGATTCAGTTTAAAACTGCTTTAAAAATAACGATAACTGATCAGTAAGATAACAGCCATACACTATAACAATTCAATATTTAGAATTCTGTAAGAATAGAATTCTATTTATAGAGTTATATTTATTTTATGAAATTATTGAAATATTTTAAGCACGATATTTGCTTCGGGCTTGGGCCAGACCAGTTTTCGTTCAAGCCGGGCCGGGTTCGGGTCTGCACTTGAAGATATCTGACCGGGAAAGGGCCGACGTCGATCCCATTTCTGACCAGGCCTGAAAATTAAAACCCGTTATCACCTCGAACCAACATCAAAAGAAGGGGCGATTTTTATTTTTGAAATAAACTACAACCGAGAATTATCAAACAATAAAGCCCATTACCAGTGAGTCTAAATCCTAAATGGTCCTGAATCCCACATACGGGGCCAGCAAGGGCTAAAGGATAAGTACTTAGGCGCCCTGTCCTGACCGTATAAATGGTCCTGTTTCAACCGTTCGAAAATTTATTAAAATATCTTAAAGCACAGTACATAAATATATGTCCTCCTACTTGAAAGTTTGCCATCTCTCAACAGCCTGATTTCATTTGGAACATATATATACAACAGGTTTTGGTATAAATACGACGGTTAATGAGCTCGGTAATGAACATGGTTAAGTTTAATATCGCAATTATTAATAGTCAAAAACATAAAAACAAAATAATTTTCTACAGTAGAAAAGTGAAGATAAATACTAATACTAGGCACCAGCCGCATTTTTCGTTGGCTGGCCGGCGTTAAATTTTGCGGCCGGTCGCAAAAACGGCCGGCCAGCAGATCTCTCCAAGATTACCTTTGCAAAAAATTTTGTGATAGCTTTTTAAAAATCTAAATTTTTCGGTGCTGATTATACATGAAGTTACATTCATCCATTATACAGATACATGTAAAAATGCCATGCTCTTTACGCTACAGTCCTTATTATAGTGTAATAAGAAATACTTAATCTATGCCAAGCAGCCTCGAAAAGCAGCTTACATTTCAGAACGAAGCCTACAGCGATATTAGGTACCTGGCGGCGTCTAATGCTTACGGAATAATGCAGCATTCACAGATAAATGTGCTACTTAATGCATACTGAAACATATGTTATAATAATTGTCGATGATCTGTGATATCGTAGCATGACAATATATTGTCGTGGTTTATTCTTGCGAAATTTATGCCACTGAGCATGATGTCATAGATATTCTGTATACACCACACTGGCTATTGCACGAATTTTATAACATGTTCATTATGTTTGTTACGATATCTGCTATAGAAAATAATGCAAAGTTGTAGCAATTGCTCGTGCTTTGCAGCAATTACAGAAACCGTTCATATGATGCTACTATTGCACTAATATTATGTAACAATGACACGATCTGTATACACCACACTGGCTATTGCACGAATTTTATAACTATATTCATTATGTTTGTTACGATATCTGCTATAGAAAATAATGCAAAGTTGTAGCAATTGCTCGTGCTTTGCAGCAATTACAGAAACCGTTCATATGATGCTACTATTGCACTAATATTATGTAACAATGACACGAACTATTGATACACGGTTGAAAAACATTTTGTAATAATAGTTTACAACAATACATGTAATATGCAGTTAATGCACACGTTAGGCAATGCCGGATTAGCGTAATTCAGAAATTGCTCTACGCTACCTTGCAAGTTCTGTTACACAAACGTGGTAAGACCCGTTTCATTTGGTAGGCGGACCCCAGTGGTAGCATTAAAACGATTCCAATATATTGCCCGGATTATTTCCAGTGTCAACGATACTTACATATGGTATAAAATTCTTGCAAACACATGCGCTCAAGTATGACCATATTCGTACAGTCAAGGCCGTTTTATATACTTCTTTAAAATATGGCATGATTACACTACATATTTCCAAAAGTGTAAACCTATGATTGCATGATAATCAAACACATAGTCTATGGTGTTATAAATCACATAAAATTACACATTCAAACAACATAATTATTAGGGCTATGATCTTTGAACTAACTATAATGTTCAATGTACGTACGCACGCAACATAAGTAATGTTACAGCCACATCAGCAAAACACATTATGCCTTGCTCGGACTCAGTACACCAGCTGGTGAGAATGCCGGCCAGCCTACCCGGCCGAAAGCCGGCAGCCTAACGTCCGGCCGCCGGCATTTTCTACCGGTGCCTAACACTAATAAACACACAATTTTTGTCACAAAACGCCTTGACGTTTCATTTCTTAGTGAGTGCCCTGCTTACCACATTACCCATTGTGTCTTCAATTCCTCCTGGAGAGAAAATAAGAATCAGAAGCAATTCATGTGAGACTGCTTCATAAAAGTACTTACTAAATTGTTTGACAATCGCACATTTGTAATTAACGTTAAGCAGTTTTAAGTGAACTTTAACTGTGCACTAGGGCTTGCTTGCACGCCAATTACCAATCCAACACATCGAATACTCTAGCCGTTTGTGTCACTTGTCAACATTATGTAGCAGGCCTACAACATAGGTGGTGTCCATAACTGGTAATAATACCTCTAAGCTATATTTACCCCCCTCAGGCCCCGCACTGCCTCCCTACGTCCACATGTTGACGGCGCGCGAATAATTTTAATTATGAGCAAATTACAAAAATTCTATTAAAAATTGGGGAATTTTAGCAGGAAAAATTGACCTGACCTACTCTTCTCGTTGGAACCAATTACAGTATTCGCTACTCGCAATTCACCGCGCAAACAATTCCAGATACTCGTAAAGTGCCCACAATTCACTCCTACTCACTCGTTGCGCAACTTGCTTGTAGGAAAACAAAATTTTGTTTTGAAATTTAATGTTAATTTTTTGTTCGCTCCCTGCACCCCCGCTCGTATGGAAACAGTCAATTGTGGCGAGTACTGTACCTCCAACTCTGAGCCAACCGACCATGGACACCTATGCTACACATAATCAAAAAATTGAGTAAATATGGTACAACGTAAGACACACCGTTATATAATGCGGAAACTTAGATAAGATGTCTGCAGCGATAAGGTAACAACAATGAAGGATGAAATCGGTTCGATTTACTCGTTTTAAAAATCACTTTTATTTTTACTTGATTCTAATCGTCTAGATTCAATTTGAGTTTAAGTATATAAACAGAACTGGTTCCATTCATTGTGGAGGATTCCTTTAGCCGATTACGTTCACTTTGATTACTTAGGTTAAATTTATTTTAATCGAGCTGCTACTATCATCCTATCAGGTAAGTGAAGTTAAAACCACCGTTCACATCATCGAGAGTATAAGATGTTTGTGTTTAGCATAAAATAGGTTCTAAAATTCCCGCCAAAATTCGGTTAAAACCAATCGTCTTAATACGAGTCGATTTAAAAAGAGTGAATTTAATTGCAGCTTGCTGAACTACATTTAAAACGAACTCGTTTTAAATTGAGAACCGGAATTTGAAACGATTATCAGTTTTACCATATCTGTCCACACATCTTATCATACTTCCGCATAATCAAAATCTAGTCGCTTTTATGTCCCATTCAAATACTAATAATTTAGTAACTACGATGTCGCTAAAATAATTTTTTAGCTACGTGTAAGTGTACAAGCATAGATGACGACTAATTTGACTGCTTTGTAGCTTTAGGCTTCATTGAGCTGGGATGCAAGCAGTCACAATAAAAACCCAAATGAGGAATTTATTAGCTTGTTGGGTGTCGCTTTTCATATTCAACCTTTACAACCATAAGTTGTTACTTTTATATGTCTACACAAACTTTCTTGTCTTTACTAATTATCCATTTATGTAAGCCCTATAAAGAAAATGAAAATTCGCTTAGTGATGTCAAATGTATACTTTATCAGCTTGTCATTGTTTCACTGGCCAATGCGGCTCGTTCTACGAGGTGCACCATTAGTGATACAGTAACCTCGCTAAACTTGTTTGACTAAGTAACCAAATAATCACATAAAGAACGAAAATAAAAATATCGTCACGGACAGAAATTGATATTTACGAAAGCGAACACATCAACCTTCAGTTTTTAAACAAACGTTACAACATTTTGTTGGAGTAGCGTTCGTTCAGAAACGAAAGCGGGAACGCATCGTCCAAATTTAAAACCCGTTCACGTTTACGGTCGTTTGTAAACGAACGTTCAAATCGTTCGTTTGCGTTTCGCCTTCGTTTTTACGCACTTAATTTTTTCCGTGACCGTACACAACCTTCAACAAATTACTCTGTCGAAAAGTAAAGTACTGCTTATTAATATAAACTACTTCATATGTACCTAAAATCCGTATAATATCTCTGTTTGTCTGTCCAATCTTTAGGTTATTATGTTCAGCGTAATTTTCTTGAATTCTACCGGTACATGAGTAAAACAAGAAGTGAACAATTTCTTCCTATAGTAACAATGGCGGCATTAACAATGTTCGTTATTAAGTTTATAGTGTGACAAGCATAACCCAACTTTGGCTGCTCGGTTGATTTTTCGCAAATAACTCATTGAAAGCTTAAAATTTCTTGTGCAGTCAGTCGCGAGGCGCGATTCGTGTCTATTTTCCCTCAAAAAGCAGGTAAAACGAGCTGGGTAGGGAGTACTCAAAATTATGTTATACTGTTCTCATTGGACAACAGGTGAGAATATCTGGCTTAATTGAACTCATTTTATAAAGCAAAAAGTAATTATAGAGTCATTAATATGATGCTTTTGTGTTAGGACTTGTTAAAATGAATTTAGGAGAAAACCGCTTTTAACAGACCATGAGCCCCAAAATACACGAACATAGCAATATCTTTTTGGCAGCCACTCAGTATATGGGTGTTTGTGGTTTAATTTTATTAACAAATTAATCCTCGGCGTAACTAAATTTGCAGTGCTATTGTCATTATTTACGCTGCAGTTTTGCGTCAAACAGGGTTTTTTGATGGGCTTATAATACCAAAATCACGAAAAAGATATCTCTACAAAAGCTCGGGCTATATTATACGGAAGTTGTAATCTTATTTTGCAGAGTAATTTATTTTCTGTTTACTTACACGTTGCGGGCTTAATAATCGGGTATATTTTCTCGACCATGCAAGCAACATGGCTGACATTTGGCGTCACATTTTATAATTTAATGCTCAATATAGCTATGCACGCATCTATAAATTATATATCCAACACTAGGAATTCACTACGTTAGGCGATAAGACAAGCTACTAGTAATTAATGTCGAAATTTACCGTATTCTTTATTGTTACTGCACACGCCAAAAATCGCGTACCATTCCGAGCGAGCCGCGAGTGAGTGGCTCACCGAGATTTTGAAAGTATTTAAATAATAAATTCTATTTTTGAGACAAATTTATTTCTAGTGAGGTTCGAGCGAAAGACAGCCATGTTGCTTGCATGGTAAGAAAATATACCCGATTATTAAGCCCGCAACGTGTAAGTAAACAAAAAATAAATTACTCTGCAAAATAAAATTACAACTTCCGTATAATATAGCCCGAGCTTTTGTAGAGATATCTTTTTCGTGTATTTTGGGTCTTATAAGCCCGTTGTGGAAAAAACCCTGTTTGACGCAAAACTGCAGCGTAAATAATGACAATAGCACTGCAAATTTGAAGCTACGCAAGGATTAATTGCAAAACGATTACCACAAACACCCATATACCTCGAGTGGCTGCCAAGATATTGCTATGTTCGTGTATTTTGGGGCTCATGGGCTCTTGTTAAAAGCGGTTTTCTCCTAAATTAGTTCAGCGAACCTTGAACAAAGCATCATATTATGATCTTATAATTACTTTGCTTTATAAAATGAGTTCAAATTAAGCCAGATATATCTCCACCTGTTGTCGAATTACAGTATAACATAATTTTCAACCTACCCCGACCCGAGCTCGTTTGACCCGCTTTTTGAGGGAAAAATACACGATCGCCTCGCGACTGACTGCACAAAAAGAAATTTTAAGCTTTCAAATGAGCTATTGCGATAATCAATCCGAGCAGCCAAACGATTATGCTTCTCACACTATAAACTTAATAACGGACATTGTTAATGTCGCCGTCACGCATAGTAAGAAATTTTTCACTTCTCTTCGTTTCACTCATTACCCGTAGAATTCAATAAAGTTACGCTGAACATAATAACCCAAAGATTGGACAGACAAACAAGAGACACAGGATACGGATTTTAGGTACATATGAGTAGTTTATATTAATAAGCAGTACTTTACTTTTTGACAGAGTAATTTGTTGAAGATTATATACAGTCACAAAAAACTAAGTGCATAAAACAAAGGCAAAATAAACGAACGTTTGAACGTTCGTTCAAACAACCGTAAACGTGAACGGGCTTTAAACTCCACACGAATAACTGCTTCCGTTTCTGAACGAACGTTAATTCAAACAAACGTTGTAACGTTCGTTTAAAAACGAAGGTTGATGTGTTCGCTTTTTTGTATATTTATTTCTGTCCGTGACTATATTTTTTATTTTCGTTCTTTATGCGACTCACATTTGGTTACTTAGTAAAACAGTTTAGCTGGCTACTGATATAGTGAGATGGGGCACCTCGTATAAATGAGCCGCATTGGCCAGTGAAACAATGACAAGCTGATAAAATATCAGTTTGACATGACTAAGCAATTTTTCATTTTCTTTTATAGGGCTTACATAAATGGATAATTAGTAAAGACAAGAAAGTTTGTGTAGACATATAAAAAGTAACAACTTATGGTTGTCAAAGGTTAAATATGAAAAAGTTATATCTAACAAGCTAATAAATTCCTCATTTGGGTTTTTATTGTGACTGCTTGCATCCCAGCTCGATGAAGAGCCTAAAGCTACAAAGCAGTCAAATTAGTCGTCATCTATGCTTGTACATGTACACGTAGCTAAAATTTATTTTAGCAACATAGTAGTTACTTTAATTATTAGTATTTTGGTATGGGTACATAAAAGCGAATAGATTTTGATTATGCGGAAGTATGATAAGATGTGTGGACAGATATGGTAAAACTGATAATCGTTTCAAATTCCGGTTCTCAATTTAAAACGAGTTCGTTTTAAATGTAGTTCAGCAAGCTGCAATTAAATTCACTCTTTTTAAATCGACTCGTATTAAGACGATTGGTTTTAACCGAATTTTGGCAGGAAAGCTCAAAAGTTATTTTATGCTAAACACAAACATCTTATACTCTCGATGATGTGAACGGTGGTTTTAACTTCACTTACCTGATCGAATAATAGTCACCAGCTCGATTAAAAAATAAATTTAACCTCAAGTAGAATCAAGTGAAATGAAGGATGAGCAAT
>JASANE010021006.1:0-14224 GCA_030248225.1 Trileptium ribeirensis
CTTATTACTTTTATTAAGATGTTTGACATGATAATTATGTTCAAAATATTTTGAAAAACCATTCCTGTTTTACATAAACGATAATATTAATATTCACATGTTAATAATACAACATTTACGAACTGATAGCTGGTGGAACCTGCGTTATACTTTTGAAAATTTTGCTTGACGTTGTGGATTTCTTTTTCCCCTCGAGAAATTACAATAATCAGCCGATCTAGAAAGGACAAATTTACTACAACAAAGTTGTATTTCTAACGTAAAGTGCCTATTTCATCTTCACGTAAAGTAAAATTTATTTTTCTTCAGGCTTTACAAAGGTATGGACATTAGGGTGGACTCTTTTTCCTTAGTAACGACACAGGAAAGAAATATTATGGTTGTATTGAGTGATGTATTTTCAGGATCGACCACGCGCAGAAGTCTCGCCAAAATCTTGGCGCTCGCAATTTGTTTTTGATGTCACTGCATTATTTGTCAGTCAAAGTCGACGACAAAGTCAAAGTCATTACGACAAAGTCAGTACTATCCGTCGCCAGGTGCGCCCAAGCCATTCGAAACTAGTGGGTACGAACGGGTTAAACGTTAAAAGAGACTCACTCACGCTTAACAAAAATAGGGAGCACTGGCGTCTGATTCCATAGATTTTTTATTCACCTAACTTCAATTTCAAAAAAACGTGAAGTTTTAAGATCTGCACATTGTGACCTTAAATTCTAAACATTGTGGTGATGGGACTTGATCGAATTAAAGATATCAGACTGATAATAATGTCCACGTTTTGATGGCGATGAGCGCATTTTGCCATTTTATAGATAATTTTAAATTACTACGAAATCGGTGCCATGGAACAAGCTGTTATGCTGGTCATGTAAAGGTGTAAGAGTGACTTTTGTGTCTGTTAATTTTATTTAATTAACACTTGCGGTCCCATTTTCCCCAGTTACTTAAAAAAGTTATTGTTTATTAGCACGAAGTGTGGTCAAAGACTGTAAACTAAGTTTTTTCGCTTCGCTGTCGTAGGGTAAGCGAGCATGTACGATCCGACTGGTTTGTTACAACCTTTAGATAACGAAACAGACGGCAAGGTGAGGTTGATTTCTTATGAATTTTTATCGAATGAAGCTTTAAATTAGTGATCTTCATTCTATGTTTGTACTATCTGCCATACTAAAAGCCCAAAATGTAATGTTTTTAGAAAAGATTTAATCTTGAAGCTCTGATTCCGTTATTCTGCGGCATTTAGCGTCTGTGGTGCAATTAATCTCCTGCTCAGATAATTTTGGTATATATCTTTTCTGTTGGTTTGGCTCTTCGTGGTTGCCTTATATTACCGTCATTTGTTCATGCCGAGCCATTTGTAGTATTTCACTGCCATTCTGTTGCTTTGATTCAAATCCCAAAAGCTCGTTGAGTCCTTTATAAAAAATCTGTTTATTCCGAATAACTCTGCTCAGAGGATTGCATTAAATTTTCCAATTCTAGATCGTTTGGTGGCGACACTATTATTGTAAGAATGCACCAATCTACTAAGTATATCATTGTTTTATTATGACAGTTACTTAAATAGCGCTTTTAGAAATCGATGTCCGTATTGTTCAGTGTGTTATAGAGTTATCTTGTTATTCAGCTCAAAGTGGCAGACTTATGTATAAGCAAATTGTATCACGATTAACTATTTAACGTGACTGTCCTCCTTATCGAATTTTCTTTCTGTCACCCTGCTATACATGTGGTAGAAAAGACCTGGGTTCTGCGCTAAAACGTTGGAAGTCGTTTTAGCTTTAGATTTTGCCAGTGGTATCTAAATATAAATGGTACAATCGTATGGTTGGATAAGACTTCGGCTTATAGCAAGCCGCCTTGTTACTTAATACACGGACAATTATAATTTGTACAGTAATATTGTATTACGAGCTAGAGGCGTTGCAGCATGTTATTTGCTATTTAGTAACACTTGGCAGATCACAGACTTTGTTGGTATAAACATCGATATTGGAATTGCATTTCGTGCACATCATCGAATTTTTTTATATAACAAGGTGCCTTCGGTGGGCTTTAAAGTCTGAGTAATGTATACTGTTTAAAAATTATGATAAAAATTCCACACGAATTTTATTTTTGCGGATATTAAAAAAATTTTGCACGAAATTTACTGTGGATAACAACCCGTCCGAAATATCAGAGTCATGAGACGATTTGTTGCACTGTACGTGTGGGTTTTTAAATTGATTTTTGCAGCCACCAATGATTTATTAGCAATTTAAAAGATTTTATGTTTTTTTTGCGCTAAAGGTGGTAGCAAAATATATTAAATGTTGAATTCGGGTTATTGCTACAAATATCTAAACTTAGTTTTACAATAATAGCAAATTTTTTTTAATTCCAAGAATTCTAAGCGCTGATCTAGGTCTAGCTCGCCTGGGTTTAGATGTATATAAACTGAGCTTTCTGCTCGATCTGCGTGTCAGTCACGATCGGAGATCTCAGAGTAAGTAGTCTATTATTATTTTGCAGTTTATTTGTTAGCTTAGTTGCCACACGGCACCTTGTTATCTAAAACTGTTCTAGCTTGGCAGTAATTATTACAAGCTAAGACATAGCGCTGATTCCAACATTAACAAATTTTTTGGTTTATTGAGAGCAGACGGGCTGCTCCTAAAATTTGTTTGAGAGCACATGGGGTGCTCCATATTTTAGTGGATTCTTGAGAGCAGAGGGCTGCTCCGAAAACTTTTTTTGAGAGCAGAGGGCTGCTCCTAAAATTTTCTATCTCCGGAAATTTGTTTGACCAGGTTGAGCTAAGCTTAAGGCAAAGTTTAGGCCGGATCGACGGATCCACCTTGTGGTTCATAAAGTTTGCTCGAGTATTATCCTTAGATCCACCATGTCAATTCAAACAATTCATTATTTTATTGCCGTACTATTATTTATCTTAGTAATATTAAGTTAGGTGCTTATTATATTTGTGTAGTAAGTGAAGTCCTAGGTTCTGAGTGCTACCATTACACAAGGTTAGAGTTGGAAAGTTGAAGAATTTTATACACATTAGGACTCGCTTCGCTTCAGTTGTGCCTAAACTGCGGTACGATGTGTGAAGCGACATGGTAAAAATGTATGCTAGTATAACACTATATCGGCACGTTACTACCTTGAGTTTGTTAGTAACTAAAGTCTCCTTTGTAGCTATAAAGTACACGTCCAAAACATCAGAATTGACACAATGGAATTTTTAAACCATGATTCGTTTAGTGTTCGTGCTAATCTTGTTTACGTTCTGCTTGGAAAAGGAAGATCATACTTTTGAATAAGAAACGCACATGTCTTAAAACAATGAGTGCTGGATTCGATGTTCTACTGGCTACATCGCATATGAGCTATTAGTCCACATTAGCACCGAAATGGCGCAGACCCTATAATAAGACCCGAGACAGTGGTGCTTGAGAAGCCTTATGGTTTGGCTTAGTGGAGCCTTTGAACAAATGAGAACTTCCGAATCAGTTATAGTATTGCGGAAGCTTTTCGCTCGATTTAGCTAGATAGGGATCACCCCTAGGAATTTGTGAACCCCGGATGGCGGTGTTGCACTTTCTACGAAGTGGCAATTAAATTTGTGTAGTTCGTAGCTTGGTAAGGATTGTAACGATGTGTTGCCTTGGTGAAGCTTGGGGACGTATTAAGTCGTGAACCCCATGATACTGTCTTATTTCATGCCTACAATCGATATATATCAGGACCTACCGTGGGAACAATTCCAGGGGGAAAGTGTAGGCCTTGCATAATATGTTTATCATGTGTGTAATATGTATGAGTTGTGTATTTTGTTTACTACATACCTATACTTCGTGTGTTTACAACTGTATAATTCATAAGTGTTTATTATGTGTGAAGTTGTTTGTCTACTTAATTACGTATGAACCGGGTGTAATTGATTGTAAAGTGTTTTGTTTGTAAGTTGTTTGTTTTGTGCATTATGTATGAAGCGTGTGTAATATGTGGAACTGCTTGAAAATCGCATTAGATTATAAGACAAAATTTTCCCAGCACAGTAAACCGAAATTTTTAAGAACCGGAAAAATCGAGCAAAACTGGACAGGGGGATGGTTTGGGCATAGGCGGATTTTGACGCCAAATGCCATAAGCCGCGCTGTAGACTATCCATGCCAAATCTGGGCACAATTGGATTAGCCGTTAAGAAGTTACGGACCTCATCCCCTTGGTCATTTCTGGTAATAAGAACTTATTTTATTCTTGAAAATTATTATGATTAAGACAGTGCAAAACAACCTAAAATTTTACAATTTGGGCTATAGTTTGGTTCCTTATACTAATTCAGTGTAGCCCCTCGGTGCCTTAACTATTGCACTTACATTACCGGATGTGTAAGTGTATTTCTGCTTGGTTTTCCCAAATTTGCTTTGATTTAGGCATTCCGGGAATTTCAGAAAAGGTGTACTCTAACGCAGAAATTAAAACTTATGTTAGAGAGCGAATTTTACATTTCTAAGAATTCACAACCAGGTTGGCCGCAATCATATTAAAAATTAACGGGTTAGAGAGATTTGAGAACTAGATTTCTTTTGAGTTCCAATAAATCTGGTTTATAAAGTTTATTTAAGCGGTTGCGCAGCTAGATCAGGGCCTCAGTCGGCCTCAGAAGGTGCGCAATCAGGGTAAGTACGGTTCAGCCGTTTATTTGTTTAATTTGTGTAGAATTTGTAATTTGTTCTAGTGCGAGAAAAAACTATATTCGATATAAGCGGTGACACATTAAGGCCTTAGGCTTAAACACATAAAATAATATCCTTTAGTGCTCGCATTGCTGTTAGCTGGTTTGTAATCTACGGTGGGACTAAACACCCATAGGACCACGCAGGTTACAGTATTGATTTTTAATAACTTTTACACCACAACAGTATCACTATTAAGAATTATGTTTAATAACGCTCCAAAATTAGATATTCACTGTATTTGAGTAACAATTCAGAATTGAAAAACTACATCATATAATTTTTAAGCTTCACTTTATAATCCATTATTACATAGCTAGGCTACACGTTCTAACCTTTATATTCAGTTATTTTTCGAATTACATGCAAATCGTAATGTAGAGAGCTTTATAGCATAACAAAACAGAAATTACACACAACTCAAAATTTTATATGTATTAATATTTTTGTTTACGTTTAAGCTTAAAAATAGGTTTTACACTAACGCTTATTTTGTGACTACGAGTCATGCGCCGAATTTTCTAGAAAAATTTTGGCCCTGCTTGGGTTGGGGGGGAAATCAGGGAAGGGGCCCACCATCTTGTCTGGTATAGGCCCCATAGTCTCTGGACCCCAATCATCTCTCACCCCCAAAACCGATCTCTTCGAGATCAGGGTCACCGCTTTTCAGGTATATCCTCCGATATGCTGATTCAACATTCTTTTATTTTCGGATTTTTGGGGGATATGGAGGCTTTTCTGGCAATTTTTTTTTCTAAAGCTTGGCTTTAAGATTCTTCCTCCCTAACTCCCCGGGGAGTAATTTTTTTCCGCTCTTTCCAATGGAGAAGGTTTCAGGGCTCTATCTCTTAAGGGGGCTTCAGCAAGGGGCCCTAATTTCAGGGGTCGGAATTTTTTTAAAAATGTGGATTTTGGGTTTTTTTTACATTTTTTACCATAACTTTTTATTGGATGGACCGATTTGGCTCAAGTTTGGACATAAAATAGAAGATCCCATGCGGCATCGGACGGTGTATTTTACGAATCCGTAGGTAGTCAGGGTAACGACATATGGAGCCCGATACTGGCAATGCAAGCGAAAACTGATATTTTTAAATGAAATTCTTATGCGTTTAAATGGATGGATTTTTGGCATTGGTCATATCGTGATTAGGTTTAGTGGGAGAACAGCTTAGTACGGGGGGTCCGGTGGGCGGAGCCCCCGGCTTAGGCTTAGGCTTAGTCTAAGGCTTAGGCTTAGGCTTAGCCTGAAAGTTAAGAAATATATTTTGAATATGGTAACATTTTATATCGTTGAAGTCGTCTCGTGGAGCTCAGTAGTTCGAAAATGGGTTTTCAGCCATAACTAGCTAAAGAGTCAAAATATCATGATAAATAAGGCACGGTTGAATTTGTCTCGTCATTCTGCGTGTATCTATGCTACTTATGTCTATTTTGCTCATAAAATTTTTTCTCGATTTTTCAACGTACCGGGTCCCCCTTAGTACTGGGGGCAAAATTTGAAAAATTTCAAAGTTGTTGGAATATGGTCAAATTTAAACGAAAATTTGCGCGTTAGAGAATATCTTTTTATAAAATTCTCGGAATCCCTAACTCAAAACAAAATTTGGAAAATCCAACAGAAATACACTTACATTTCCGCTAATGTAAGTGTAATGGTTAAGGCACCCAGGGCTTACACTCAAATCCGATAGGTACCTAAACTGTAGCCCTGGCACACAAATTTTAAAATTTTATATTGTTTTAAACTCTCTTAAACTTATAATTTCTAAGAATAAAATAAATTATTAGGGCCAGAAATTACCGAGGGGATGAGGTACGTAACTCCGTAACGATTGGGCCAATTAAAGCCAAATTTGGTATGGATAATCTACAGGGTGACCTAGAGTATTTGGCATTAAAATCCGCATATGCCCAAATCATCCCCCTGTCTACTTTAACATGATTTCTGTTATTCTTAAAAATTCTATTGTAATGTGCTGGGAAAATTTTTAACTCAAAACTAATCCTATTTTCAAACAATTACACATAATGCACACGCTTCATATGTAATACGCAAAACAACCAATTTACAAACGAAAATGATTTATACTGAGTTACACATACTACACCCGATTCACATGTAGTGACAAACAAACAGGTTCGCACATATACAAAAATTATATGAATTATGGAGTCGTAAACACACTAAATGTATGCATAAAGTAAACAAGATACACAACACATACATAAATGTACACGTAATAAACAGATGACGCAAAACCTTCAGTTTCCCACGAAATGTTTGCAACGATAGTTTATGCCCTATGGTTGTTATAGGTAAGAAATAAGGCAATTTTGTTTATAAAAGGAAGGAGACCCGATATTATCAAATAGGGAGAAGTTGAGGGTGCAGATCGTTACAGGGCAAACTTCTGTAAATAACTTCTAACCATAATTTTGTGACCCATAATTGAACAAAAACAAGTTCGGAGGTATTACTAACCGAAGTTACCAAACTGCTTGACATAATTTATATCTGCAAGGTGTGTTGTAAGTTTGTGTATATAAATTGTACGTTTTGTGTGTGATGTGTTTGGTTAAAATGTGTATAAGTGTGAATTTGTTGTACTGTGTTTTGGCATGTGCTTAGCGTTTGTGATTTAGATTTAGCAAAGATTTTACTGGCACATGGCTATGTAAAAATTAATATTTTAGTGTCGATTTCAAAATCCGGTCGTGCTATTTTTACATAGGGTTGTGACTTTTTGTTTTGATTAAAATAAATTTACCAGTGTACTGTGATTTCCCATTTATTGTTGCATGTATAGTTGACTTTATTTAAGAGATTTTGCATTGCCGTGTGATTTTGAGTGTGAAGTGGGAATTTAAATTGCATTCATTTATGGGTGTGGATTCTGGGAATTTAGAATTAGCTCAAAACATTTCAAAAATTGAGCTAAAATTAGACTCTAGATGACATTTCGAGGATTGCGAAACTTAGGGTATTTAAGCGACTGCGCAGTAGTCATAGCAATTTTAATTGCCACAAGATTGCTGTCAGTCGAAGTGAGGATTCTTGGTAAGTGGCTCTACCACCAATTTATTGTATAATTTTGTTTAATATTATTTGATGGTTTAATAAACATATTGGGAGTAAGATGAACCACAATTAAATTAATTTAACCACACGAGATATAAAACTTTTCTACTGAAAAACCACGACACCCAAGGCTCATGCAGGCTACACACCACATTAAGAGTTACGCAACAATAGAATCTCATTATTGCATATCTACTTCGACCCTGCGCTACCTCGATAAGTTGTTGTCGATTTCGGCGATGTATCGCGAATAAGTCAAAAGTTTCAAGCCATTCATAAATGGCGTTCCTATTTTCGGCTGCAACCGGTTGAAAATACGCTTCTTTCGTAATACCTGTACAAGAAGTGTTTAACATATAATTTAATCTTGCTTTTATCATCCTGGAAAGGATCAGTGTGTTACGTGTAATACCACGAATAGAAACAGTCCTGAAATGATTCAGCATCTGAAACAGAAGAATGCATCATGGAACATTAAGGCCCAGATGGTTGAGCTGAACAGGCAGGAAAATTCTACATTCTTGTCACTAACTTTTGACCTACAAGCTGTACTGTCAACTCCACAGTCTGCACTGACATCATTTTACTATAAGCGGAAGCTGTCATCTTACAATCTCACCATTTATCATTCCAACACATGTGACGGCTTCTGCTATTATTGGCCGGAGTATGAGGGTCGTAGAGGTTGTAACGAAGTAACCACATGTATTTTCAAGCACCTCACGGAACAACTGGAACCAAACGTACAGCATGTGCGAATGTTTTCCGATTCATGTGGGGGACAAAATCGTATCGTCGCCATCGTAACGGCTATGACAAAAGTTCTTGCCCAGGGCTCTATCGAGTCAATTGAACATAAATATTCGGAAATTGAGTGTAATTCAATACATTCTGCGATTACGCGGGCATCCAAAAATCAGGAAATATACAATACTGACGAATGGCAAATAGTTATGAAATCAGCGCGCACGCGTAAAAAGCCATATTTAGTTATTCATTTGACTCATGCTGACTTCATTGATTTTAAGGCGTACGGCGAGCAACTGATCTCCAAGCGACAAGTTGATGCTGATGAGGAACGCGTCAAATGGATGAATATCAAAGTTAGTAGATAGTGGATGCAGTTAAACCTTCACATTTTGCATTAATAACGGTTGGGCTTGTGTTTATCTTAGGTGCCGTTTACCCTTGCTTCAGGGTGCCAAAATACATTAGCTATATAGGAGGCGTGCGTACTACTGGAACGTTAATAATTGTAACAGTATTTATGATGGTTATAGTCCTACTTTATTTAATTTGCCAGAATTTCCAATTGTGTTTTTAATTTTGGACAATTAAAAATAACGAATTAAACTAAGACAGGCTTGCTAATAAAAGTCGTTTGACTGAGCTTTCTGTAAACGATGGAGTCGAATATAAAGTATTTTATAGTCTTGTCATGGTAAAATAATTGGGTTTTTAGTGTAGAAACTATTATTAATATTACATAATTAAGTTGGAATGAATAGTGTGAACAATAGTATCAGCTAGGGAAACCATTAAAAATAACCTAAACCATTGACTATGGCGTTTTAAACAACGTTTTTCTGACACTTCCAGACAGGCTGTAGGTCAACGTGGTGCGTGCTTTATAACGTGAATACGCACAAACATTACCCTAAACGTTAGTGCTTATCGAAGTCTCACCCTATCACTAAACATAAGTCAAAGTATTTTGCTTCCAAACCCTGGCGCTAACGTGTTCGTTTATAATCATCACTAATGTTTATGTTACTTTGTCATGTCGCTTCAGAAGTGCAGTCAGGTTTTGAGACATTTTTGTTTGAATTCTGGAAGCTAGTTAGGTATTGCTTAATGAATAAAAGTAATGGTCCTGATCTTAAAATATCGGTTTTACGCTTAACGATTACGCATTTCTTTAAATACATAGTTGCGCTGCGGTTGACTATAAAATTTGTATTTTGATTTACTTTTAGGCTTTTCGATACGAAAAGGAGAAGCCCCGACAGGTTTTCTACAAAACAGGAATATACGAAAATACATAAAGAAGTTTCGCTTTGGCAAAAAAGCTTAACTCGAAGCAGCGTTACTTTTCCAGCAGTAGCATATCGCCAAATATTGGCGATATCTAGTAAAAAGAAAGTTGATTTGATGTCGCTTGTTAGTGGCCCTATACCGGTGATACCAGCGCGTTATAGAAAATGCTATGAGCAGATTCCAAGCGGCGATATTGCACGTGATGCTATCTCTGCTCTAGCTAATGACGAGGAGTGGCAAGAGAAATGCTAAACACTTGGTTTTTCAATTATGCTAGTTTTTCGAAACTGACTAATTTCGTTTTATAACAATTTTCGCAATTAAATTGATTATCAATTATTCATGTTTCTTACATGACATGAAACAGACTTCTTTTAGTTATATGCTTTTTTAATTTTCGTTGTTTTAATTAGTCACCTGGGCTGAAGTTTTGCGTATCATACTCTAGCATTTTGACTTTTATTTGAACGCCGGCTAGCGTAAAGAGTTTGAGGATCCATTTAGACCAGAGCGAGATGAGGCAGGCCTAACGCATGGTGCAGCCCCGAGCAGTGCGACCGTTCAGTAACGATAGTCGTTTAATATTGAGTAACCGGCTTCTTTAAGGATCATAACATAAAAAACGCAAATTTTTGTTTATCATCAAATATTTATGTTTTAAACCACTCATAATTGAACTAAAGAATAATCCATAGCCTGAAAGCTGCTTGCCGAGGACGACCTGTTCGAGCGCACGTCTGATACATTAAACAATTTCCACATTATTGCGTTTACTCAAACATTATCACTCGACCATTAGACATACACATAATGTTGAGAAATAGGTGCTATTTACTAGTATTAAATTGTTATCACGGACATAACCTTTGTGGTTGCTGGAGTTAGTTTAATATATTGTGGCGGTTAATGCATGGTTTATTATAGCACTGTAGTGTTGGGCCTCGGCCGGAAATTTTGTTGCCTGACTGATCGTGAATTTAAATGGTCACTACTGCCAATTATCACTGCCAAAGTTCATTATAAGCTTCATACAGGCCATAAGAATATAATACAATTAGATATGTCCTTTCGATAATCTAGTTATACGCTTTATCTAGAAAACTCGACCACGCCGTTGTGAAACATAAGGATGTTTTCTAATACTCCTTAAATTTTATATTTCCAAATCATAGTACCCCAATCTTTTATATAGTATATCTAACCACGTCGGTTCAGCGCATAGTTCTTAATTTTATAAATGTATTTAAAATATACATTTGTATTTAAATTATATATATATTCATGTTTCAGAAAGAAATCTGCGCGGTTTATGTTTATGTTTTTTGTCACTTTATTCGTGTTTTGTCTACAATACGAAATTTACAGCTCTCGGCACCAGAACGACCAGAATCATTGCGAACCTATTAGAACATGGCGTGGCTTTTGTGAAATGCCAAGAATATAGAAACTATTCCAGATGTATTTTTAATGTCGAAGACACAGTAATCGCACCAAGATTTGAATCGTTGTGGTATAGTTTTTGTTGCGATAAATTTTCTAGACGCCGCCAAAAGTTATATTTGTGCGAGAACAATATAATTTTTCTTTGAGTGAAGTAAGATCAGTCGGCTTTGCAATTGATTTTAACAAATATTAGCAATAAACCCGATGTAAAATGTTGCAGTGCTTCACATCTTGGTGCACTACACACAAAACTTCGACTGCTTCTTGTTCTAGTTGTGTTCAATCTGAGGCATGAGACCCTACTGTTCGGAACAAACACAGCGGCTGCATCTATTATTTTGATGTATTAACAAGTACATGAAAGTAGCTGTGTTGCTTATACCGCATTAGTGAAGTTGATTCGCTACAGTTGTAACCAAACAAACGTTGATTTTACGGCGTATATTGATGCTAAAAGTTCGATTCAACGAATAATGGATTATTCGTTTTTTATAATAGCTTAATATATCTTTTTTCCTTTCAACACCGCCGTCAAGCTGGTTTATATATAATTTTTTTGCAGAAAAATGTACTTTGTATAACCGCCTCGAATTTTTTTTGGAAAAAATGAGCAATGCACGCGAATACTTAAATTTATGAATAGGCGCGTATTTATTATGGAGCTTAGTTTCATGCTTATTTGAAGGATGAGGCATTTAGTTTACGACACAGAGTAGTGAAAGCGATAAAAGTTTGTTTCCGGCAGCTTTGAAGAAATTTTGCATTTAGTTACGTTTTAGTTACCTTAATTTATGCTGGGAAGTGATTCCATTGACAATGCTTAGTGGTGTGGGTAATTATGACAAAAATTTCGGTCAAGGGTAACGTTAAAATCGCCGGAGCTCGCAGAATTAGAATTTCTATTTGATTATAACAATTTGTTAATGAAAACGTTCAACAAAAAGGTGTTGGACACACCAATGTGTTCGATTATGTACTCAATGATATTATTGCACAATAAATGATGCTTTTATTGATAATTACTGGATAACCTGGCTCAAGACAGAATCATGTTCAAGTGTCCTGAGTAGTAAACATACCAATGTAATTTTCCCTGAGAATTATAGTTATTAAATGTGTTACAATTGTAAATGTCAATTAACGGTACTCCTGGATAAAATTACTACCTATTAAGGTACTCTTTATTGAAGAGGAACCCTCGCAGCATCTAGATTTGAGAGCACGAAGTGGGAAATAAGCGGATACTGTATAATTTAACATGTAGAAATAAACACATATTAAAGCGGTAGATTTGTACCCAAGTTGATCTTTTCATTCTTCCGGTGCCTCATGCAATTAAAAGATCCGGATTATTACCAGGGTATCATTGTGGTTATGTGTGAGTCTCCACTTATTGTTTTGCAAGTTGTCGTAAAATTAAATATTCGTCTGTAGACGCCACGTGTGCCCTTTTATGCTGTCTACATGCTACCCCTCCTTCGCAGTTATTTCGAATTTTGTGACATTCCGCTACCACCAAAAAAGATAATAATAAACTACACCGTTGATTAATCATCGCCTATTAAGCTGCCAAATTGTTTATGAAAACATTGATAAAGATTAATTTTGTCCATATTTAGTCATTCCTCACTAATATTTCGCAGATTATTAGCCGATCACGTTAACGATATTGTGGGCTTATTTTACCACAGTCTGAATTGAACACCATCATAACAAGTGATATTATCCTACTCTACAGTGATCGTGTTAGGTCCATTCTTTAATCTAACCGCTACTGCTAGCTTTAAAGAATCTTGTGTATGGCAAACTCGTACCTCTGATTTGCGTGACTACACCAATGTGAAGTAACAATTGCTCATGGTAAATATATGCTGTTAATAAATCACAGTAGTGTTCTTGTTAGGGTCAATGCGATGAACGTTCCACATTACATTTTTCATAAGTAACACTGGTTAATTAATATCTCGTAAAACATTCCCGATACAATTTTATGAGTATTCACGGAATCACTTAGACAACGGGACCTGCGCTCGGCCTTATTCGTGACGACGCCATGTCCTTGAAATAATTATACTGTACCCTTTATCTTGATAGAGATTTTTTGTCAAAAGACTGTATGCCTTAACAATGAATGTTTAGCTCTCTCGTACTCTGCGATCTATACCTTGCTGGAGGTGGCTTTACGTTTCGTAGTTATTTGCGTATTTAGCCAACGTGTTTATTTTGACGTCACTATCGGTTAGCCATCATTTGTGAATTATAGGATCGACTAAAGAGCCTGTGCTTTACTAGCCAGGAATCAAACTCTCATGAAGATACAGGTTTTTTGCGTTGTCGCGAAATTCCTACTAGGGTGCTGCCTAGTGTTTAATTTTGTGACATCATTTACCGCACCTTTGCTGCCGATTAAATCCAAAAAAAAATGAAATTCTCAAGGATTAAGCAGACTCTGGTCTCCAAAAAGATTAATTTATTGTTTTTGCTACCACCGCCGCTATAGAAATATATACAGCCTGTCGTGCTACGCGGGGTATAATGCGGCGTTCACGTTATAATGTCCCCGCTGTTTGGAACTTTTGACCCCCTGTAGTCGCGACCCTACCGTATAGACAGTCAGGGTGACACCCATACTGTAAATCAAATGCCGAGGGTGTACGACACACCCTTAGCTATTAAATTTTTTCTAGACAGTGTCGTACACACCCTTAGCTACCAATTTGGCGCGAATTAACTATAACGGACACCGTCTGTAGCGAATGCGGTTTAATAGTCAACTGTCCTGTGGAGTTTTTCCTAAATTCTCGATATTTCTGTATCTAGCCTATATGAACATTGCTCAAATAATTCCTAACAGTGTCAATAAAACTGCCAGAAGATGTGCGCGACACTGTCGGCAAGTGGTAATACGCGTAACGAGCTACCGTTGAAAAAA
>JASANE010021007.1:0-13140 GCA_030248225.1 Trileptium ribeirensis
GTTACGTTCTTCGTTCAGTTACGTATTGCTAACCGAAAATGTATTAAAAGACACAACCTACAAATATTAAAATAGTAAAATAACTATAATCAGTCGGCAAAATCACAGGTAGAGTAAGAAACTAACTAGAGCCCTTGTTATGTTATAAAAACTGCTATACATTAATCCTGTCACATTATAGATACAAAGACAAACATAAATTAGATTGGACCGCCGGTTTCGCACCTTTAACCCATACAAAACCAAAACTAGCCTTAGCTACAACTTATCTGCAGCAAAATATCATTATGGGTTATCCTACTTTTCTGGCTGTGGATTTAATATAAAAATTGTTATTTTCAAGAATTTAGTGCATTATTTGGGAATATAGAAATTAAAGTTTTGCACTAATTAGTCTAATATTAAAACCATGCTAATCAACGTCCTTTGGGCATATAATATCCATGAATTCATATCGCTAAATGCATATAAAATTTTGCACTAATTAGTCTAATAATAAAATCATGCTAATCAACGTCCTTTGGGCATATAATATCTATGAATTCATATCGCTAAATGCCTACAAAATTTTGTACAAATTAGTCTAATATTAAAACCATGCTAATCAACGTCCTTTGGTCATATAATATCTATGAATTCATGTCGGTAAATGCATATAAAATTTTGTACTAATCAAAACTCTAATATTGAAACCATGCTAATTCAGCGTCCTTTGGGCATACAATATCTATGAATTCATATCATTAAATGCATATAAAATTTTGCACTAATTAGTCTAATAATAAAATCATGCTAATCAACGTCCTTTGGGCATATAATATCTATGAATTCATATCGCTAAATGCCTACAAAATTTTGTACAAATTAGTCTAATATTAAAACCATGCTAATCAACGTCCTTTGGTCATATAATATCTATGAATTCATGTCGGTAAATGCATATAAAATTTTGTACTAATTAGTCTAATATTGAAACCATGCTAATCAGCGTCCTTTGGGCATACAATATCTATGAATTCATATCATTAAATGCATATAAAATTTTGCACTAATTAGTCTAATAACAAAACCATGCTAATCAACGTCCTTTGGGCATATAATATCTATGAATTCATATCGCTAAATGCCTACAAAATTTTGTACAAATTAGTCTAATATTAAAACCATGCTAATCAACGTCCTCTTGCTCATATAATATCACTAAATTCATGTCGGTAAATGCATATAAAATTTTGTACTAATTAGTCTAATATTGAAACCATGCTAATCAGCGTCCTTTGGGCATACAATATCTATGAATTCATATCATTAAATGCATATAAAATTTTGCACTAATTAGTCTAATAACAAAACCATGCTAATCAACGTCCTTTGGGCATATAATATCTATGAATTCATATCGTTAAATGCATACAAAATTTTGTACAAATTAGTCTAATGTTAAAACCATGCTAATCAACATCCTTTGGGCATATAATGCATCATTTACGGTAGGATGCGTACGCCAGGGCCAAATTATGTCACACGTCCAAACACAAATAGTTCGGGTGAACTATAGCTTAGCTGGACTACTATGGTACATTTTTATAGCTTAGCTAATCTTAATGTGACAAACAGGGAGCTTAGCTAGGCTCTACGTGACAAACGGAAGCGTCCGGCTGAACTGTCAATGGAGAAATTTTATTTAGTATTGTGCTTTGTGTAATAGGATTTTGTTCTATAGTATTTTCACACTAATTCTAAGTTATATATTTGTTTTTGCTAAATGCATATAAAATTTCATCCTTAATTCATTGGCTCGTACTTAACAATAACTCTGTAAAAGTTTTACCACATCTACAGATCAACTTGACAAATTACTATACTTTTCATATCTATATCGACATCAAAGTTCACATATTATAATGAAAGTATCATTCCATACAATCGTCGTAAAATTTAAAACGGCAACATGATTTTAGAGCTAAGGTTCGTACACTAGACGGATCATGTCAAGTTTTTCCGGCTCGAATAATCGTACAACATTTTGTCTGACTACGCTAAATGCTAAGCTTAAGCCTATAAATCCAAGCCTAAGTGTAAGCCAAAGTCCAAGTCTGGGTAACATTCGTAATACTGTTCTCGTTTTTGAATCGTATAGCTAACAGAATAAATCCGTTGACGGAAAGATTTAGTGAGATAGAATAACATCTAAAACAATTACATACAATATGGCACTAATGTGAGTGAAGATTTAATTTAGTTAATATGACCTTAAATGCACCCTATACTTCATAGAAATGTTATCGAGACAAACACTGTTGGCGAAAAGCTTCCAGCTGATATTCGCTAATGAGATTTTACAGCTACTATTATAGAAAATACAGTGAAGTTATTTAGTTAACCTAATTACTTTTAACAATTATCGAACCTGTCTGTATTCTATTAAACTTTTAGCTATGATATTGCCGTTATAACAATCGCCATATATACAAATAAACGCCTTAATGAGACTGGGCAAAAATGCTATTCTGCTAACGATCATTTGATTATTGGGGTCGCCCCAAGGAAACGCTTTGATCGAAAATTATGATTTCGGTTGTTTAGAAAATTAAATTAAAACCCCGTGACAACCACACAGCAGGGAGGTAGTTAAAAGCTATCAGTAAAAGAGTAAGAGTTGAATTTTCATATTTTATAACCACACTTTTGTAATAATTAATAACTGGCTGCAAATTGTGCAATTATTTTCTGCTAACCTATTATTTAGTGGTTTAAAAGCAAGTTTTTGCTATGTAAATACATATTCGCACATATCTGCATATTGTTTAATTTTTTCCTGTTAACCTATAGTGATTTAAAACAAGTTTATACTATGCAAATATGTATTTGCGCATATTTGCTTGTTAGACCTAACAACAGTAAATGCAGTAACAATTATTGCAAGAATATATATTGCTGTCGCGTAGGCTTATCTAACAGCTGTGTGTTACATTGTTTTCGATTTGTCGTACTGTCCATCATTACTCAGAAAGGATGTCATATATCCTGCTCCAAAATTGTTATTACCCAACAATATCGACCCACATACTAAAATAGAACCATTTTTAGTGTCGGTCTTTTGGTCTTGGAAACGTTCTTCAAAACTGGCGACCAGCCTGTGGTGTAAAAATATCGATAAATTCAACTGAGCCAAACAATTCACAGAATATTTTATCACCGCATATATGAAATATTCTAAGACACACAGGTGTTGAGTGGATTGTGGGTTAGATATTGTGGTAGTGTAATTAAGATGCGTCATACATACATTTACATTAAGATTATATGGTATCACCGCATATATGAAATATTCTAAGAATAGGACACAAAGATGTTGAGTGGATTGTGGGTTGGATATTGTGGTAGGATAATTAAGATGCGTCATACATACATTTACATTAAGATTATAATGTTTAGTTTCAAGTTCTTATAGCGCAGTAATCATGATATTTGGTTCATGAACATATATTTTTTGTTCGAATCCAACTTTCGACCGATTTTTTTAATCTTAAATCAATTAGTGTCCAATTTTAATACATTTTGGACTACAACAATATTAAACTGCTGTGAAATACTTGTTTTTTGAAAATACCGATCATCCTCGATCGAAGTTCACTTTTCGACATCTAATCTTGTTTGAGACGGATTCACAATATAGCGCCGCTGCTGTTTGTTCGTTTTTACTTCTTAAGCTGAAATTTTTTATATTAGCTTAAAATAATTGCATATATAATTCGTTACTGTCCACGGTCAGTCGGTTCACGACGTAGATGGTCTGTGGGATAGGACAGTGTTTTGAATGGAAATTTTAGAAGCTGATAATTTTCTCCAGTTTTGCTAAATTTTGCCAATTAACCACAATTTTTGCCAATTTATACCAATTTTCCCATTTTTTCTAGTTTTTTCAAAATTTCCGCTCACTTTGAGTGAGGATGGACGGCGGAATTGCGATGCTGCGTCAGGAGATGGGAAAATTTGTTCTAGGGAATTAGGTCTGATAGTTATGTGGCGTTCACGTTATAATGCCCATACGTATGGAACCTATGTACAGCACACAGTGTCAGGCACACTGTCGACAACAGGATGTGTTAGACACCCCCATGTGGTTTATATATTTTGTCAAAGGTAGCTAGCTAGGGTATTGTCACTTCTCGGCACTGTAGAGCACTCCGTGTCTTGTTGCAGTTTTATTGACAGTGTGGGGCATTATTTCATCAACGTTCATATGCCCTTGATACAAATATGGAGAATTTAAAGAAAACTACACAGTACAGTTGACTAATAAACCGCGTTAGCTACAGATGGTGTTTGTTACAGTTAATTCGCGCCAAATTGGTAGCTAAGGATGTGTACAATACTATAAGGAAAAAATATAATAGCTAAGGGTGTGTCATACACCTTCGGCAATGGATTTACAGTGTGGGTGTCGCCATGACTGTCTATACGGTAGAGTCGCGACTACAGGATGACAAAAGTCGGGGGACATTATAACGTGAACACCGCATTAGGAGGTACACCTACACCCATTCGGGTACCTGCATATGATAAGTGTATTGTTGTAGGATTTTGCTCACGGTGGGGTATGTATATTGTTATCGCATTTTGCTCACGCTGTCTGACTGAGGTATGTATATTTACTATCCCATTTTGCTCACGCTCGCTGAGTGAGGCATGTATATTGCTATCACATTTTGCTCACGCTCTCTGAGTGGGGTATATATATTGCTATCGCATTTTACTCATACTCGACGACTGAGGTATGTATATTGCTATCCGAATTTTCTCACGTTCGCTGACTGAGGTATGTATATTGCTATGACATTTTGCTCCCGCTCGCTGACTGAGGCATGTATATTGCTATCGCATTTTGCTCACGCTCGCTTATGTATATTGCTATCCGATTTTGCTCACGTTCGCTGACTGAGCTATGTATACTTACGATCGCATTTTGCTCACGCTCGCTGACTGAGGTATGTATATTGCTATCGCATTTTGCTCACGCTCGCTGACTGAGGTATGTATATTGCTATCGCATTTTGCTCACGCTCGCTGGCTGAGGTATGTACATTGCTATCGCATTTTGCTCACGCTCGCTGACTGAGGTATGTACATTGCTATCGCATTTTGCTCACGCTCGCTGACTGAGGTATGTATATTGCTATCGCATTTTGCTCACGCTCGCTGGCTGAGGTATGTACATTGCTATCGCATTTTGCTCACGCTCGCTGACTGAGGTATGTACATTGCTATCGCATTTTGCTCACGCTCGCTGACTGAGGTATGTATATTGCTATCGCATTTTGCTCACGCTCGCTGACTACGGTATGAATATTGCTAGTTTTGATACAACAAATCATATTGTGTCAATAATTGACTTCGCAGTGGTTTTCCGCGCGAACCGCGGTCTCTTTTCAGAGCTCAGCATAGCAGGTTTTATTATTTAATAATTGCTGTTATTGCCTAGTGAGATGATACTATTGTTTATAGTGACAAAATTACGAAATAATCAACGAAAGATTGGTAAGATATTTCGTCGGAATTCCATGAATTAGTGGCTAAAATGAAATGAAGATAATAACGCTGAAACTATCCTTTATTATACCAGTGGTTAATTTATCGTATCAAAAATTAGATATCTATATATTTTGATACGATGAGTTCGTTCGAACTAAAATATTACTACTTAATATGTTCAAATATAAGGGCAAAATTATGATGCTCACTATAATTAGTATACGAATATACTTTATCGTATCAAAATTATAGATTGCTAGCTCCATTAATTTTGTCAAACTATAAAATGAATGGTTTGTGAAGAATATGATGGACAGTGTTAACGCTTCCTCAGGATTGTCTTAACGATGGCGATGGCTATAGCTAAAAAGATCAGTGACCTAATATTTGTAGATGCTATGCCACTATTTACATAGACTCATCCTGATTTACGGTATATATTAAATCGTGTAAATACAGCAGCTATTACATTTGGCTTCGATCATGAGATCGTATCGTCGATCATATCGTTTATCGAAGACATAAATGACGACTTGCGTAAATGAAAATGATAACAACATCACTTAACCTCATATCGCTTCACTGCTTCACATTGTGATGCCCATATTTAAAGCGGCCATGACCAAAAAATCTGTGAAAAAAAGACGCTGACGATAAATACCAAGCGTAGAGCTTATATAGCCCGACACTGTGAGTCCAGCCCAAGTCAGACTGATGGACATAAGGTTAATTAGAAAACAGTTTAGCGCAGGATTCGCGGGCCGGTAGCCCCCCGGATTGGTTTTAGATTTAGTAAAGGTTGATGTAAGGAGCTTAGCTTTCATTAAATTTCCGGTTCATGATCACTATATCGAGCACTACACAACTGTTAGGACCTAAGTAACCCTGACGGGCGGAAGCAAAATGCAGACTATGCCGTTCTCGTTATACTAAGTCTAAGCCTTAGTCTTAGCTTAAACTAAAAAACATTATGTGAGACATACACTAAGCCTAAGCCTAAAAGTCGGGGGCTACCACCGCTCCCCGTACCCCCGCTCTAAGCTGCTCCTTTGTCTAACGTTATAACGTACTGCCCCTCAGGGTTGCTATTTTTAGAATAGGAGTCTATGCTTGCCTTGGGCTGTTTGTCATGTTCTGTTGTGTGTTGGCGGGATTGTCTTTATTGTATGTGAGGGGAATGAAAAGTGGACGACCGTTTTCGAGAATTATTGTTGATGAAGAATGGTGGGATTTCGCGTAGGGAAAGGCAAACTATTCAGTGTTCCCGAAGCAATGAGCAACTACTTCAAGAGTAAACGTCTAAAGCTGGTTTGGTTATGCTGCTTGGATTCGTCCAAGCGGATTTCTTTACATTGCAGCTTTTTATGAAGACTATGACACCGCATTTTTGTTATTGCGTCCTATATCTATTTCATACTTTCGAATCTCGTTATAAAATAAATAAGCGCTTCATTGACATCAAACTGGTGTGGCACATATTACTACAAACACCTTTTTTTCGCTCGAAAAGTGTAAGTGGAAGAACAGTGGCAAACCGCCTTCCTCTTATTGCGTCCTATATCATAATATTTCTTAGTTTCGCATTTTGTTATAAAAGCATAAATAAGCCCTATATGTACCGAAAATATTAATTTAAATTTAGCTGTCTTGCACGTATGACATTTGTTTACCTTAGTTTACAAAATGAAAGACTCGGTGTGTCCTTATGTGCATAAAACGTCGCATGACTGAATAAAATATTTCTATCGGCGGGTCTCATTGTCGTGGACTTTTTGAAACTTGAAGTTGCTGATTGTATCAAGCGCGGTTTTGATATAGCAGGGCGGCTTACATATTTCAGATACTCCAAATAATTATTTTCAATCTGTGGAATTACATATTGCGTAGTAAACTATGTCGTGTCTGAAGAAGTTAATAACATGGTTCAACACAGGACACTTGAAAATTCGCTGGTGTTTTGGTCGATATCGCCTTTAGAGCCGGATATTGCTTATAAGGTTTAGAAAAAGAACAGTTAGTACGTGCGGTTCCATTTAGGGGTTTTTAGGCTTTGTGCAATGCTCGTGTCAGGACCTTAGCTTAAGCTAAGGCTCAAACTTGGCCTTTAGTATATATACGTAAAGCGGAACATGGTGCATTTCAGTTCAATAGCTTAAGTAGTTGAAGACTTTTCAAATAATCAAAACTGAATTTTGTAGCTTACAGCAAACGAAAAGCAACTGCAGCGATGTTTATTAAAGAACGGCCTTGTCTGTATGCTAGACGTTGTGGGGAATTTTTTTAAAAATAGATTCCTGGTTTTACTATTAATTAATTAATAAATAACATATTGCTTTGACACAACAAACGGGAACGAATATGTCGTCGTAGCTCATGGTTACATATGTAATATATCAATAGGCGTAATGAAGCGACTAATATAGCAACAAAACTGGAGACATCAGCGGAAATATTGTAGAACACTCGATAGCGATCGAAAAACGACTCATCTTGGGTTTGTTCAAGGATTGTAAGCATCGAGTTCAATGCATTGCCGACAAGATGCGATGCAACAATTGCAATTGTTGTATACGTTGCATCTTGGAATCGAACCCGGGATTCCTGACGTTTGCTAACGATGCGACATTTCATCGATATCGTACTTTCTTGACGTCGAACAGGTGCGAGCGATAATTTATACCGCCATTGGGTCCCAATTCGTAGTTGGTTATTGTCTGATCCCTGACGAATTGTTGGTGCCATCGGCATGACGAGCCCACCTCTCCGTTTCATTGATTTAGAGTTCGGCGTGATCAGCGATTTACTACGAGACAATAAACGATGAGCTGAACGAATGCTCCTGTTGTATTTTTTGGCGGTACTTGGTGTTGGCGAGATAAAATTCTTTGGGAGTCGAAATGTTGGACGTTTCCGATGATGAAATCGACAATTAGCAAATGTAACTGAGCTGTCTTTCGATGTAGTAACTTGTATCGGCTTATGTTTCTTCAACGCATTATTGTTATTTATCTCGGAAAAATATTCAATATTTTCAATAATACTACCAGGTGATAAAATATCATCTTCCTGATCACCAGATCCGTATTCGATGAGTTTGAGCTCACTTTTGTTTCCCACCCCGTTACCATTGATAGCGCTATCGTGAAACTGCCTATCGAAATTAGATCCATCGCAGTTGGTTCCATTAGTACAACCATATTCGACAAAGTTTGATGAGTTATGTGAGGAACAGGATCCGCGGCCTACAACTCTTCTCTCACAACAACTACTGGTCGATTCCATGGTGATTTCTCGTGGTATAGCTGTAGCCGTAAGCCCTTTGATTAAGCTCTGATCACCAAATTGAATCGCTTGTGATGATGTCTTGTCCGAGCTATCGTCATCGTCGGAAATTGGTTCGGATGTGGTTTTAGGAAAATTTTGTTGTGACGTCAAAAAATCAGTAATATGGATTATGTCGTTTGACGGACCAACTACTGATGATATCGGACGAAATGTATAACTTTCAATTGCCTGTTTCATCGTATAAATTATGTATGTATTGAAAATTATCAACGAACCAAATGGAACGTAAACCTGAAACAAATATATATACCGCCATAAATGTGAACGCCAAAGTGTCGTATATAATATGTAAGCAAATATATATATATATATATATATATATATATATATATATATATATATATATATATTTGTTGGTATCCGTATAGGAGAAGGTGGTCACCCCCTGATGTTAGTAATCGCCAGCCATATTAACCACCATCAGGCTCTGACACCCTCCTTACCCAACCCTGAGGGCCGAAGATTTATGAATTATATAGCCAAAATTAAATATGTTAACGGAAGATTTGGGTAAATGGTAAAATTGTAACGAAAACAATATTGTAGAGATGGGGAAAACTTTTTACTGACCCCTACCTTAAGCTCTATAACAGCGACCATCTACCTTTTGACCCGCTGGCAAGGGACACTTATGATACCTTACACTACAACCGCGACGATCTAACCCTTTGGTCCGATGGTAAAGAAAACATATGAATATATTTTATCAATTTTGTAGAATTTATTAAATAATATATGACCGCAATAATATTTAAATTTATATATTTGCTCGTCACACGACAATCATTCGCACAGATAAGAAAAGGCATGGGGACTGGTCTCCCCATTTTTTGAAGTCCCCCACTGGCAAAATATTATCTTTTAATAAGGCAAGAATTAAAACGATGTAGCATTTCGCAATGTATGTTATCTCTTTTTTACACTCTGGGTATTTTGTCTAGAGCCTAACTACGAAGTTATCCCCCACTTTTCAAATCGTATCTGAGCCCTTGACGACAGTTATAGTAAAATTTGAATCATGTTCACAAAGACGGGGTCTTTTCGCCATCATTCACAATTTCTTTCGACAATTCCCATAGCGATGACATCGTTCTAGAGATTAACTACGAAGCTGCCCCCCACTTTTCAAATCGTATCTGAGCCCTTGACGACAGTTATAGTAAAATTTGAATCATGTTCACAAAGACGGGGTCTTTTCGCCATCATTCACAATTTCTTTCGACAATTCCCATAGCGATGACATCGTTCTAGAGATTAACTACGAAGCTGCCCCCCACTTTTCAAATCGTATCTGAGCCCTTGACGACAGTTATAGAAAATTTTGAATCATGTTCACAAAGACGGGGTCTTTTCGCCATCATTCACAATTTCTCTCGACAATTCCCATAGCGATGACATCGTTCTAGAGATTAACTACGAAGCTGCCCCCACTTTTCAAATCGTATCTGAGCCCTTGACGACAGTTATAGTAAAATTCGAATCATGTTCACAAAGACGGGGTCTTTTCGCCATCATTCGCAATTTCTTTCGACAATTCCCATAGCAATGACATCGTTCTAGAGATTAACTACGAAGCTGCCCCCCACTTTCAAATCGTATCTGAGCCCTTGACGACAGTTATAGTAAAATTCGAATCATGTTCACAAAGACGGGGTCTTTTCGCCATCATTCACAATTTCTTTCGACAATTCCCATAGCGATGACATCGTTCTAGAGATTAAGTACGAAGCTGCCCCCCACTTTTCAAATCGTATCTGAGCCGTTGACGACAGTTATAGTAAAATTTGAATCATGTTCACAAAGACGGGGTCTTTTCGCCATCATTCACAATTTCTTTCGACAATTCCCATAGCGATGACATCGTTCTAGAGATTAACTACGAAGCTGCCCCCCACTTTTCAAATCGTATCTGAGCCCTTGACGACAGTTATAGTAAAATTCGAATCATGTTCACAAAGACGGGGTCTTTTCGCCATCATTCGCAATTTCTTTCGACAATTCCCATAGCAATGACATCGTTCTAGAGATTAACTACGAAGCTGCCCCCCACTTTCAAATCGTATCTGAGCCCTTGACGACAGTTATAGTAAAATTTGAATCATGTTCACAAAGACGGGGTCTTTTCGCCATCATTCGCAATTTCTTTCGACAATTCCCATAGCCGCACCACATCTTCGAGAGATTAACTACGAAGCTGCCCCCCACTTTCAAATCGTATCTGAGCCCTTGACGACAGTTATAGTAAAATTCGAATCATGTTCACAAAGACGGGATCTTTTCGTCGTCATTCACAATTTCTTTCGACAATTCCCATAGCGATGACATCGTTCTAGAGATCAACTACGAAGTTGTCCCCCCACTTTTCAAATCGTATCTGAGCCCTTGACGACAGTTATAGTAAAATTCGAATCATGTTCACAAAGACGGGGTCTTTTCGCCATCATTCACAATTTCTTTCGACAATTCCCATAGCGATGACATCGTTCTAGAGATTAAGTACGAAGCTGCCCCCCTACTTTTCAAATCGTATCTGAGCCCTTGACGACAGTTATAGAAATTTTGAATCATGTTCTCAAAGACGGGTTCTTTTCGTCTTCATTCACAATTTCTTTCGACAATTCCCATAGCGATGACGTCGCTCTAGAGATCAACTACGAAGTTGTTCCCCCACTTTTCAAATCGGATCTGAGTCCTTGACGGACAGTTATAGTAAAATTTGAATCATGTTCACAAAAAAACCGGGTCTCTTCGCCATCATTCACAATTTTCTTTCGACAATTCTCATAGCGATGACATTCGAAAATTCTAGAGATTAACGACTAAGCTGCCCCCCACTTTTAAATCGTATCTGAGCACTTGACGACAGTTATAGTAAAAATTGGCAAATCAATGTGTTCACAAAGACGGGGTCTTTTCGCCATCATTCACAATTTTTTTTCGACAATTCCCATAGCGATGGACATCGTTCTAGAGATTAACCTCACGAAGCTGCCCCCCACTTTTCAAATCGTATCTGAGCCCTTGACGACAGTTATAGTAAAATTTGAATCATGTTCACAAAAGACGGGGTCTTTTTGCCATCATTCAGCAATTTTCTTTCGACAATTCCCATAGCGATGACATCGTTCTAGAGACTCAAACTACCAAACTGCCCCTTCACTTTTCAAATCGTAGTCCCTGAGCCCTTGACGACAGGTATAGTAAAATTTGAGACCACTTTTACAAATAGTGGAACTTTTTTGCCATCATTCCACAATTTTCTTTCGACAATTCTCATAGCGATGACATCGTTCTAAGATTAACCACGAAACTGCCGATTTTCAAATCGTATCTGAGCCCTCGACGACAGTTATAAAAATTCCTTGAATTATGTTCACAAAGACGGGGTCTTTTCGCCATCATTCACAATTTCTTTCGACAATTCCCATAGCGATGACATCGTTCTAGAGATTAACTACGAAGCTGCCCCCCACTTTCAAATCGTATCTGAGCCCTTGACGACAGTTATAGTAAAATTTGAATCATGTTCACAAAGACGGGGTCTTTTCGCCATCATTCACAATTTCTTTCGACAATTCCCATAGCGATGACATCGTTCTAGAGATTAAGTACGAAGCTGCCCCCCACTTTTCAAATCGTATCTGAGCCCTTGACGACAGTTATAGTAAAATTTGAATCATGTTCACAAAGACGGGGTCTTTTCGCCATCATTCACAATTTCTTTCGGGACAATTCCTATAGCGATGACATCGTTCTAGAGAATTAACTACGAAGCTGCCCCCCACTTTTCAAAATCGCATCTGGAGCCCTTGACGACAGTTATAGTAAAATTCGAATCATTGTTCACAGAGACGGGGTCTTTTCGCCATCATTCGCAATTTCTTTCGACAATTCCCATAGCAATGACATCGTTCTAGAGATTAACTACGAAGCTGCCCCCCACTTTCAAATCGTATCTGAGAGCCCTTGACGACAGTTATAGTAAAATTTGAATCCATGTTCACAAAGACGGGGGTCTTTTTGCCATCATTCTCAATTTCTTTCGACAATTCCCATAGCTATGACATCGTTCTAGAGATTAACTACGAAGCTGCCCCCCAACTTTTCAAATCGTATCTGAGCCCTTGACGACAGTTATCAAAAAATTTGAATCATGTTCATAAAGACGGGGTCTTTTGCGCCATCATTCACAATTTCTTTCGACAATTCCCATAGCGATGACATCGTTCTAGAGAGCAATACGTAAAATGAACCAAGTAA
>JASANE010021008.1:0-10385 GCA_030248225.1 Trileptium ribeirensis
AATCCACTGTATTTTTGATATCTAACACATCTTGTTATTGGAGTTTAAATTATTTATTCTACTGTACTGTTGTGATACGACATGTTTTAAAACGGTTTAGGAATTACCTTTCTATTGACATGGGATACTTCGTTTAAGAGAATACATATTTCGGCTATAAACCGGAGGTGTGGAAGGAACTAACCTTCAGAACGGCTTAGGAGCAGAAGTCTATTTAGACAGGCTACCACGGGCCTATCAACGACATTTTAAACCCGTTTACAGAGGTAGACATTTACACAGAAGCGATCAAGCTCATACATGACCGAACGACCGTGGAGTAGAAGAGTTGGATGTTGGTTCGACATGGTTGGGCAAATAATTTCCGTTGGTTTCCCTGAAGACGATAATGAGGCGCCTCGAAGAAATCCTCGATCACAAGACTGAAGTCGTCGTTCACAATCTTACGGGTGTTTATCAGATCAGCAGTCTCGCGACGAAGAATCAAAAGAGTCACATTAGCCCAATCTACATCGGCTGCAAGCTGAAGGCATCGTCTTTCAATTCTTTAAAGACGGTGGATGCTCGGCGTGTACTGCGGTGACCGTACCGCTGACGTGTAGTCCAGTATCGATCTCACCAGCGACGTGACAGCGGCGCAATAACATCAACCGTCCGAGAGACGATTGTTCGTCGGATGATCCCTATTACTTGGTTCGCCCAAACGCTCAAGCATATCCAGATGAGCATCATATTTAAAATTGTCGCTGACAATGACACCAAGCTCTTTGATTTGCAGCACTTGGCCCATAACATGGTTACCCAGCCTATGCTGAAACGGCACCTTCCCTTTAATCCGCAATTAGGTGGCACTTGCTCGGCTTGAGCGGAAACTGATTTTCCATCGACCACGCAAGCACTTCATTAATGTAAGGCTGGAGCCTTGCATAATCTCCTATTATCTGGGACAGAGTCAAATGCTTTCCTGAAATCCAGATACATCAAATCAATACCATTCGAGGTGTTTTCATCGAAAGATGTAGTCCATTCGCGGAAACATGACTGCAAATTGGTGATCGTCGATCTATTTGGGAAAGTTCCTTGTTGTCGGGCGCTGAACGTGCCATTTTGAAGCAGGGATGGTAAAACGGATTTCCATATAATCCGCTCAAGGACCTTAGCAACCACTGACGTCAGATAGTTGTCCAGTCGGAAGGGAGCTCAACATGATAGATCGATTGGCGGAGGATACGATACAGAAAATATGACAGCGGTCTCGAACAAGGTTTAAAAATGACTCCCTTGACGTAGTCAGAACCACAGGACTTCCAGGGGATTAGATTCTTCAATTCAAATTCGACGCTTTCAAGACCCAATTTAACATTGCTGATATCGTTATTCTGGGGGAAACTGTCTTGTCATATCGTTAATCAGCAAAAACTGATGCAAAATGATCGTTAATTCGATTGGCAACCTCAGCGGGATCTATCAGCAATCACCCATTAGCATCTCTAATGCCAATCGGACAGACGAGGTGCTTTGAATACTGGTAAAAGCGCTTGACGCTTTTGCCGTGTTTCAAATTTGAGGGTTACTGGGTCTCATACTGTCGATGACTCCCATAGATTGCGTCACAACAGCGTTGTGTAGCGCGGTGACACTCAACCGGCTCGCACACTGGGCCTGACCGTTGCCACATTTTCCACATGTTGACCTTTGATAGACTGGCTGCACATATATTGCGTTTTTGCCGCTGCTTGGCTATGGTGTTTCGTCTCCGGCTGGAGACAAGCGGTGCAAACCTGGAAATCGCTTCAGTATACACGCACAGAAAACCGATCCATTTAGAGTTGATATTACCTGATCCCAACACAGTTTTCCAGTCAATGACGTTGAAGAACCGACACATATCGCGGATATCAGCCCGATTATAATCCCTTCGTTCACGGGAAAGCTCGACATTAGACATCCACATTACCCCAACTTGAACTCCAGTATCGTGATAGCTTCTTGTAGAACAAGCACAATGTGCAATCTTGAGCTTCCGTTCTCAGCACTTTGATAATACAAGATCCGAAGCATTTGGTCCTCGAGTTGAGAAAGTGACATACTACGAGAGTAATTTCTCATTCACTATTTCCATAACCAGCTGTTCAAGCTCGCTAATACCAAAAGGTTGAGACAAACGCAATTCAGGAAGGTTAAACTCGCCACAAATTACGGTTTCTGCGTCGCAAAATGCCGCTCTTGTAGCCAACGCGCTACTGAAAAAGTGGAGCTCCGACAATCTTACATATCTGTTGTTACTAGGTCGATACAGACAAATAATACTAATACATAGAACTATTATCCGACCGGCACTTTACCACTACAATCTCACACATCAGTCTCAGTAGGTCCACTGCGACAGGTGACAGCACATCTTTAGCGATAACTGCACATCCTCCTCGAGCGACACCAGGAAAAACAGAATCTCTTTCACACCTGAATAGGGAGAACCCTACTGGACAGACGACAAAGTTCGGCATCGTATTGTCGAGCCACGCTTCCCACACGCGCATAAAATTTGGTGATTTGCAATTAACGAAGTCAATTAAGTCCGTTTGCTTGCTGAGTAAATCCTGATAAACAAATACCCAGTCGCCATTTCCTCGCGGTTCCGTACTACAATAATGCCTTGATCATTGTTCCGCTCAATAATTTCGAGTTGGCGATCAACGCCAACAGTTGCTGCAGCTCATCTCTCTTCGTTCCTTCGTATGCTGTCTGCATCAGCATTCAAGAAGCGAGGATAACGCCTAAGAACAGAAACCATAGAACGATGATTCAACTTTGCATCAAAGTATCGGTGGTCTCAACTTTCCTTTGGTAACGTTGGCTCTCTATTACAGAACGGCCGGGATGAAGATATACTGTGTGTATCCAGCTTGACTCTGCATGGCAAGGAACAGCTTATTTCTGAGCGCTGTGTCCACCGGTCCAGAACAATTGTATCTGCAGGTAATAAGGTAGCGACGATTTTGGTCATGCTGACTACGCCAAGACACATACTACAAACAGTACACACGCATCAACTCAGGCAACTAAAAAAGCTTTATCGACTGTCACCATGCGTTAGGCGTGGAACTTGAGTGGTGGAATCACCGTTAACCTCCTTGATGTTACGAATGGCCATGCGTCTACCGCGGTGAATCCTTTCCGACGGTTCATCCACTAAAGTGAACCCTCTTGTTGACTCCAAACAGGTCTCGCTGTAGCGTTCTTACACTTTTTGCCTCAGCTTTGCTACTAACAGCCTTTTTCAGCTCCCCACTTCAGCTTTCACAACCTCCAGGTCCTGCTTATCCGCTTTTGAATCAATCTTGCAATCGATGTCTTCAAATCGGGACTCTCATACCAGGCCAAATGCTGCAAGCTTAGCCTCGATAGTCACGCCGTTAACAACATCTGAACGAGCCTTTGCCTAACACAGATGACAGTAGAACGGTAGGCCTCCGAGGCGAGGGTTGTCAAGCAGAATTCGGTATTCTTCCGTCGACATGTTAGCGCAGTCCAGGCACACCCATAAATGGCATCTGTCACACTTCATCGCACGAGTATCACCATCAATTGCTATTTCGCCGCAGAGATTGCACGTGCAATCGTCACCTAGACCTTGAGCATTATCATTCTATGCCGTGCCTCATTGCAACTGACCATAACTTAGACTCTGCACAAGAATCTTCTTTGTTGGCCCTTTCTTCTCCACTCCACCGGTAGTGCTCTCGCTTCTGCCGACCCGAGAAGCAATTGAACTCTTTTGTTCACGACCACTCACCCTTTTCCCACTGTCATTCGACACCGGATCGCCAGCGGGTTTCTTAGTTTGACCACCCTTAGCACCCATCTAGCTTAAAGATCAGAAAAGTTCAGATAACAACCCGTCCCCCAGACTCGCGCCGAAAAATCTGTACTGAAAACTCAGAGCCCGTCGACGTTGGCTAGCACCGTTCGTCCTAATCCACCGAATCCATGATCCGTACAATATCCGGCGTAATTCAATTATTCGCAATTTTATATATAATTACTAGCTTAGTCACCAATGTAGACCATCTACCCCCTTAGGACCGTCGGCCTAGAACGTATATGGCCTCCGCGCAGGACAAGCAGCGTTGGGGTGGCGAGGGAGTTAGGCCAGTAGGGTGCGGTAAAGTTTTGGAAATTGCTGGAACTCATCATTTTATGATCATGCTGGAACTCATCATGCTATATGGCTAAATTTTTCCCAATTTTTGCGATTTTACCCAATTTCTGCTAAAGTTTCATCAGTTTTTGACAATTTGCCAAAATTATTTGGAAATTTTCCCCAATTTTGCCAATTTTCCTTCAAACTTTTGCATAAGACGGGTAACCCCACTTATACTTCCCTATCGACACCTTCGTCTCAAACAAAACTTTGAATATGATTTGTTTTCAGAAAGGACTGCTAACTCGATCGTAACTTTCATATTTTGTTTCGCAGTATATATTGTCGAAATTTGACGTTTTATTGCGATAGGCACTATATTTTTTATCATGTCAATTACATGTAATTGATGATTCGCGATTGACAAAATATATGAACTGCTCCCTTGAGTGATGCGGTAGAAGTTTGTTCGAAGAAGTTCTAACATTGCCTTGCCTATCCAGTAAATTGCTAAGTAAATTGTTAAGAATAAACATTACTGTAAGTAACATTTTGGCTTTAGTGAAATTCATTATAAAGACATATGTTATAATAAGGAAATAGTATTTTGAGTAAAAACCCCGACCTTTAAATATATACACTACAATTGAGAGAATCTTTAATGGTTTCGACTGTGAACAAAGATTTATCTAAATTGGACTTTGACCTAAGACTTATCAAATAATAACGATACCGTGAATTCAACTTGTGTGTCTCCCACACTTAAGATTCTAGTACACCGCCGTCACTCGTACAGCCTTTGTTCGATCCGTGGCACCTGCATAATTTTGTAAAATATTGCACGATACAAGAATTAATTCGTGCGTTAAAGTTCCAAAATTGAAATAATCATTTTTTCATTTAGTTGGGCACACAAATGTGTTTCATTACACCTTTAATGCTTTACCAAAACGTGGAGTAGGAGAGCAATGGAAATGTTTATATTTTGTCGCTTGATGTCCTTAATTTTGGTTCTGATTAAAATTTACTGTTTCTTTTCGTTTCCTTTTGAGAGCCATACTTTTATACAAGAATTTTGTCAAGTAATGATTTAAATTTAGATTTTAATTATATCCTGACTCTGTAACAACTTTAATTTTTGATACATATTAGTTGAAACCCCTATTATATATGTTGCCAAATGTCGTGCATTGCGCAACAATGTGTAGTGTGTGTAAGTAACGCGATATTGGTACAACCTTGAGCATGAAAAAGATGACATAGACACCATTGTCAATAAATGCAACCAAATGGAGAAATTAAAAGTGTAAAGCATATTTTCATGTAAAAATTTTTTTTCCACATTTTCGCACTTTACAAATTTCACTTTTTTAACACTTTCTAATTTCGGTCGTTCCATTTTGGATAAGAGGATACGGATTAGGGTTGTTTTCAATGGGGTTAAGGTCGACGAGGTTTTAGGGTTTCCAATGAGTTCACCGTTATAGAGCTTTTGGTGTAGTGTATACAGCAAACATAAAGCCTGTTACAAGGTGATTTTACAAAATTACCACTTGATGGAACCACGCTCGCTCCGTTTCGTCCTCGCTTGCGAGTTACTAGTAATGCTTTTAGATATTTATATGAGTCTCATCATTAGTAGCCTATAACTACATAATTACAGTACTAAACGAGTTGCTATCGCTCAAACAACTATCCAGTTTCGAAATATAATGGGTAATTTTACGTGGACACTCAAATTCGGCTCAACTAAATGTTTTGCGTGTGGTTTTTTGGTGGTAATGTGCTTGCTTATTAACTTGTGCAGGTAAAGAATTGATTCTATATTTAGTTTAACAATTTTATGTTTAGACTGTCAGAACAATGTTTTCTTGTTAATATATAAAGTTAAGTTTTGGAAAAAACCAGTGAATACTAGCCAAAATTGGTGTAAAATTTAGTAAAATTGGGGATAATTGTGATCTTCTCATAAGCAATGAAAATATATGGGTTTCTTGGGCTTATTTTGAAAAGCGAGAAACGCCTGTGTGGCTACATATGACGCGTTGTTAAGGCGTTACATATGTTGGTTTTAGGACTGTCCATGACTCCTTAAACACATTAAAACAATCATAGTTTCATAAAACCGATGTCATAGTTCCATAAAACCGATGGAGATGAACATAAATTTGGGTAAGTTATGAGCTTCTCATAAGCAATGAAAATATGTGGTCTTCTTGGATTCATTTTGTAAAGCGTGTGACCCAATGTGTGGCTATGTATGGCGCGTTGTTAAGGTGTCAGCTATACTGGTTTTAAAACATTCCATGACACCTGAAATACATGAAAACAGTCACATTGCATACATGCTGACGCTCCAAGTTCTCAGGTGGATAGCCAGGATCGACGGCGCGGGAGATCATCTCAGTGAATAGAGGCCATTGGGGCGGTACTTCATGGGGTGCTGAAAAAGGTTTACCTCCATTGAGCAACCATTTTTGCCAATTTCTCCCCTATTTTATCAATTTTTGCCAATTGCGACCTGAGCTTTGCTAAAATTTTCCGCGCGCCGTCGCTGCACGGGAGGAGGAATGGGCAGTGGGTTGAGGGTGCGGCGCACAGGGGGTAGGGCGGAATTCTCAGGGGTAGACCGGGGCGTCGGCAGGGGGGTGCTCGAGGCCTCAGGGGGAGGGGGGTTGGTAGTCTTGCTTCCGCGTGAAACCAACGAATCGAGTTAAACTGCACCTATTGATACAGTCACAATTCAAAGACTTGGGCTACAGAAGTCCGTAGTATATTATGGCGTCATTCGAAAGCGTTATTTTAAATTTCAATCTAGATCGAGCCTCACAAGAGTAGTATGAAAACAAATCTTTCCATTTCGTTTTACAGTTGCATTATTGTCTTGTCTGGTGACTCAATATGCCAAGACATTCTGAATGTACACGCCTCGGGATACAACAGTGCTGAATACCCGCTATTATAAAATCGAAACAAAGAAATATGTTCAAAAACTTCTATATAATACTTCTACTCTAAATGCATGATATCCTGCAAAGGTAATAATGCATTTCTCTAAATTCGTTATGTGTAACTAAAATGTATATAATATGTACATCTTTCAGCTCACGTTCTGTTTATCGGATCAAGTTTGGACCGGTGCAACGTCTACATATTCACAAGTAATAAACAAATTTCCGCTTCATTTTTTTGTTATTTCAATCATGTTTAAAGGAAGGAAAAATTTGACATTTGAACGCCGAAACGGAGCCTTGATATATAATATAACCGTCGTGCTGTAGCGAGATATTATTGTAAAACGCAGGTGCTGCTACAAACACAATGACCTCTAGATTGACATATAGAATGGTTGTTTGATTTTTGGAAAGTAATATATCTTTTTGATTCAGTTGAACGATGTGCTTTTATTAAACACTACTGCGTTATATTTTTGGAAACTGAGTTAAAAACTACTGCGCGTTTTACTATAAAATAGTGTTTAGGCCATTTTCTGTACACGCTTACCATTACTTGCCGTTTTAAATATAGTAACATTAGTTAGATAAAATAAAATAAAAGAACACTTTGCTGCGTAGAAAATAAGTGCGTATTCACAACAACTGAATAGTTTTTTGTATTTGTGCTGATCTCTGGGATCTCGTAAGGTTTGTTGGAAAGTAGCAGAACCTTGTTCGGTTTTTTCAAAACAGTGCCAAATCTTCTAACAAAACGGAAATTCAGAACATTTCGAACAGTATTTTGCTACCAAAAATTATGTTAAAAATTTGGTTTTAGCATAAATTAATTAAATTTTCCCACGATAACATATATAATTTTTATATATAACACCAAATGTTGAAATTAATTGCTATATCGAACATTTTGGACAGTAGAATTTGAGAGAAATGTCTATCAGATAAACAGCCAACAGTTTTGAATTAAGTTATTAGTTCCAAGACACAGAAGGCAAATGATAGGCAGCGGGTGTATAATAGTTATTTATCAAGTTTAGCAGATGCACCGTTAGGAATTGTCGTTTAAATTATAATTATCATATTGTGCCACAGTATGTAGATCCTGTCAGTAGTACTTTCTAAACAAAACTATCTACTAGAAGAATTCATTAAATGAAAGCTGTACAAAACCATGAGAAAAATTATTTAGTTAGAAACTCGTTGCATGTTTACTCTAATCAAGGACAATCTTTCTCACACCCGTTGAATATGTTTATTTAGTGTTTGTAGTCGATAATGTAATGTCCACAGTTACATGAGTTCATTTATAAAAGTCCTTGTATGATCATCACAAATAAACGTTGCTTGCAGTTACGTCTTTATATTGGCGAATTATTTGAAATACGTCGTATTCCGAATGTAATATATATAATATTGCAAGAATATCAAAAATTTTCGTTAAGCAATAATTAACGATAAGTCGTTTTGAACTGATTTTACCCTGTCAATTTTAGATACTAAAAACAGCTGGAATTTACTATAATTTGATCTATTTTTTCTCACATCATCGGATAAAGTCAATATGATGGGCGTAACGTTATACCCTTACAAAAAACAACAAGCTGGTGCGTAAGGTCCGGAAAGTGCAGCCCAGACTTGGTTTCATCCTACAAGTCTTGTATAAGGTCGTAATCTTAGCGTATGTAAGGCCAAATGTTCACATACGGGGTATGGGAGGGAGACTTAAGTCTCCGACCCACTTGAAAGCTCAGCACCACTTTCGCCGCGTAAAATTTTGGAAAATTTGGCTTTGGAAAAAAATTAGCACAAATTGGGAAAATTTTGAAAAAATTATAGCAAGAATGGGCTAAAATTAGCTAAAATTTTTGAAAACTGTGCAGAAAGTTAGAAAATTGGAATAGAACTATGAGTTCCTAAATATTTCAAAACTTAACCGTCATCTCAGTTAGCCGCGGCAGACCTCCCGGCTTCTCGGCCAGAATCATCTACCACTCTACCAAGACAACGGGCCTCGCACACCTATAGCTAAGGCTCGTGCTAAAGCTTACTATAGCGAGGGCGACGCAAGTTTTTATTTTTTTACTTTTGTGAGGCATTTAGTAAGACTTCTAGGTGAGTGGGGCAACAATTTTGATGCTGCGTAAAGGTTTTTTTAATTTATTAGTTCCATTTGTGAAATTTGCACTGCCTTTGCAAAACAGAGAAAACATCTTATTAATACAAATGATAACCAGAGGAAACACGTTCAATTCTCCGAGTTATAATTGCTGTTTAATAATGAAAGGCAATTCCACTATTTAAGTACATGAGATTGCTATATTTAAACAGTCTTCTCAGGGACCAACGCAATCGCAGAAGTAGGTGTCCCTTCCCTGCATCCACCTGGCGGCGTGCCTCTATTATAGGGAGATATACTACACATTTATACATTTCTAGTTCTTTACAATGAGAATAGGGCAATATTTTAGGCGTGGCTACAACTCACACTACGACTGGGGACTTGGTCGTAACGATGTGGCAGCCGAAATCGCGCAACATCGACTTGCGTTGCAAATGGCAAGCGATCCGTACGGTCCGGAGGCAGTCCAATGGTGGTGTCAACAAACGAATCCCTCGCAAAATGAATTTTGTAAAAATTTTGCAAAACGAAATTATGTTATCGTTTAATGATTGAGTTTATTTATTCATTTTTTTAACATTGTTATAAAATCAAAAGCCCATGATTTCTTTTGGTAAAGGCATGGTTTGATTGCTACATTGATGAAAAGCTATGGTTGTAAGACTGCAAAATGTTGCTAACACTTGCACAATGGAATATGGAGCAAAAAGGATATTGTTTCTATCAGTAGTAATGTATGTAAATTTTTTATCATTAGATTTTGGCAAGCGATATGACGACATTCCGTTATCGATCTTCTTATCATTGCATAACTTATAAATGTTTAAATTCTTTTTGTGAAATGTTTCAAATGCTATCTGGGTACTGTAATTAAATCATTTTATTTATTAAATAATACCAACTTATTTCATGGTTCGCTAAATCTAATAACCGTCCATTCACTGCGAACATCCATTGTACAGTACGAACGAATATATAATGCGTAGTATAAATTCTCCCCTGTATATTAGGAGTGATTCTGATCGCCAACATTATCCTTTATGATGTAGTTAGTTGCCTTTTTATTTGCTAAACCTAAAAATTATTTCTTGTGGTCCAGAAGAGACCGAAATAATGCTTTCTTCCACGGTTAGCAGTATGTAACTGAACGAAGTAGGTTATACATATA
>JASANE010021010.1:0-18089 GCA_030248225.1 Trileptium ribeirensis
TACTGTTAGCATCATTCCGTCAATACAATTATTGTTCAATATAATTACAATAAACTTTTGATACTTTGACTGTATTTTCGGCTTTTGTCAGACCATGTATGCAGACCACGCGTTGTGTAGTATACAAATAAAATTGCAACAGGAACACTTCACAATCCCGAATGCCCGAATTGGCTCATAATGAGAAAATATGCCACAGCAAAGATGTCCGTATTGCCCCGCCCCCCGTATTAAGGCGCAAACTACAAATTTCACCGTTCCGTGTCTTGCTAAATTGGGTATTACGAAGTTAACATAACAAACGCCACAACGTTTCAAAAATCATAAAAACTTAAATAAAATTTCAGTGAAGGCAAATTAGCGTATTGTACATGTTTGGAGGCAGGTAACATTAATGCTGGAAAATACACTACTCCAAGCAAAGGCTGCGGTGGTGCCTGTAGGTTTGCGATAAGATGCCTGTTAATTCCATTCTAGTTCTGGTAATTCTGGTCCAGATGTTATATCTGATATGGCATATTTATCTTATAAACATAAGCTTTGGTGTAGATAAAAATCAATGTACATAATTTTGCAAATAGCGAAATTAGTTGAGTTGTTGATCAGCTATTATAATCATATAGCTATAAGTTTGCATTATACAGTTCCTGTTAAAATTCATAACACTCTGTATTGAATATATTATGTATATGAATTGTCAATCACATTTGGATTTGGCAGTGTACTCAAAATAGAAAGGAGGCATGAATCCTTACTGCCGTAATCACATAATAGCTTCATTACACATGGATTTGACTGGTGTATTTTTCAGAATGTTCAATGGTTCAAACAAGTATTACCATCGCTCAAAGCCGGTAAATTACATTCCAAAGAAGCGCAAAATATCGACCCTGTTGATATGTTGCTTCGAATGCTTATCAAATCGGCCGACATTAGCAATCCAACTAGACCTTGGGAGCAGTGTCAGGTAATGCATCTTTCTGTGGCATTAGATAGTCGATTGACTAAAAGAAGTAACAGCTCATGTTAATCTCCAGACATTGCTTGATTTCAAGATAGTGCTGGGGTCACGCGTGACCTGTTGAGGCTTGAGGGGGTCAAACATAGTTCTGGTCGCTCGAAGTACAATAAGATGTGTCAAGTTAACCATGATTTGCTCTGATTTTTTAAGACCAATACTGCCCTACGATATACCGAGGTATGTTTTTCATAAATACTGCACTATCCAAAAACATTCTAGAGTAATTTCCAAATTTCATGAACTTCTTAAATTGTGAACTTTGATAGAATCTATTTGATCGACATCTGCTTATGTCCTCTAAGGGCCGTTGAACTAACGCTTTAGTAAGTCAGAACGAGCTTGAATAACTTAATTTTGAGTTTGGAACGTATGACCGTAACGCACTACTTCCATCCCAGGCCACCCACGGCTACAGTACTGCATAAATACAATGCAGTATAATACAAGGTATATAATGCTTTAAATAACTCAACTCAAGATGTTTTAAAATATTGAACATGAGTAACTTTTTTCTTACTTTTGTGGAAGATTTTCAACGCTGTATCGGTTGCATTACGACGAAATTTGCTGGAAGAATATGACACCCGGTTATACAAATGTACTGCCATTTACACGATAATATGACCTGTTTCGGACAACCACCCGATGATACATTCTATGGTGTCATGACAAGATTCTTTGCGGAGTATCAGCTATTTCCCTCGACGTTTTGTGGGGTGCCAACTATCACGCTGTCAATAACTAATAACATTGAGCCGCTTTTTTTGGTGTTCTTCTTACTCTAATCTCAATGGTAGTAGCGAGAGTGATGCCCAAAAAACCTCTGGGGTGAGACAGAGGGACCAAAACCACAAAAAAATTTGTGGGTAGGGCAAATCACATCGTGGTATAATGTAATGTGACCTAGTGTCCTGAAATTCTACAAATTTCTATCACGCACTCTTTATTAGACAAAAAGTTATATACTCAGACATTGTAAGGTTGGTTTGGGCGCTGATAATTAAGATAAATGCAAATTATGATACATTAAATCAGTTTGAAGAAACTTTTGATTTTATTATATAGGTTTACATAAGAACACTGCAAACGCCAATTCACTCGGTGCTAGCGATGATAAACCAAGATAATTTATTCATCTGCATAAAACGTTGTGCTTGCACTAAGTGTGTCAGAACATTTGAAGTTCAAAATACACGATACCAATTTTAGCTTTAGCTAACAAGTGTATGAGTAATAATACATGTAAATACCCTTGTCAAAACTCAACGGTCTCATAACTTATTGTGCTCCCACACAAAAAAGATTAATTTTAGATTTGGGCCGATCGAATTATTGAAGAATATGCCGAACAAAACGGAGCAGGAGCAAAAACTGGGTCTTCTGTTAACGCTGGCAAAATTAAACGTGAAGAATGCAATCGACCACAAACACAGGTATCATGATTGATAAAAATCTGTTGAAATTTGCACGGTACCAAGAATATACCATTTCATCGGCACACCAGCCCGGTTGCACTGTGAAATGCTTACAGCCTAATAGAGACATTACTTAACTTAACTAATAATTGGCTTCCACAATTGTTTCAATCTAAATTTAATGTAAAAAAACAACCGATCTAGCAAGATTTACTACTTCACGGTATAACTTTACGGAGATATTAATCAATATTTTCGCGCCGTTTCTGTGCAAGTGCCGCAGCGTCTCAGATATTTTGAAAGATGGTTCATTTTAGCAATTATTGTTTGCCCAAATGAATCTCCTCCAATCCGGGATTCCGCAATGGCAGGAGAGGCCGAAGCAGTCGTAGCGACCCTTATTTGGCCTATTGTAACCCCTATTGGCGACCTCCTACACCCAGATCCACCGGCTACAAGACTGATCCCAAATTTCCAATCCCTATGTAAGAAGGCCCGCCGGAATCACGGCCAGTTGGGGTTTGGGACGCAGTATTAACGGGCCTGATGTTAACACGCTATTAACACACATACACGCACATGGTTAGGTACACAACTCCTGCTATGTATGTTGTAAATGGGCTCGATATAATATATATAGACAATAAATTCCCAACTACCGTTGACCTTAAAGCACTCACTTGGCGAATACAGCATTTTGTTATTAAACCAACAGCTTTATAGACAACGACGATAACCCGTATTAGTATTTAGCTGCAAACGTATAGTTGTGCATTTTACAACTTTTAGCTCTATATATGTCCAAGCTAAAGGTGCGACGTCGACGGTTCAAACGAATATCTATTTTGTTTCTGAATTGAAATAGAATTCTTGTGGCGTTCAATATGCAACTTTTTATTACATAGCTAGGGTTGAGAATCCACTATGAAGGTTTTGCTTTTACTTGTTTACTTTATTTCTCAAATAACAATAGATAAAGTTCAATTTTCACGGTAACTGGGAACTGACCGAACGAGACACCTCTTAGTTTACCTCAAATGTATATTTAAGAGACATTTTGAAAAAAAATCACAGCTTTCAGTGCCCAAAATTCATTATGTTTTAGAGCCTTGATATCGAATAACTAAATTTTTATGGTACGTATGCAACAGTGAAGCCTGAATTTGTTTTAGCGAAAAGTCTCTTATGGCAAGCTGTAAAAGACAGTTACTGGTGGGCCACTCTAGTTGATCGAATTTGTGTTAGCCAATAGGCTAACATACATGCTAATTATTAAGACAAGTGTACTAGCGCTGTAAAAGTGATCAGTTTATTGTTTGCTCGTTATTAAGTTTTTGTTATATATGATTTTAGTTTGACGCCTATCGTTACCCTAAATGTCGCCACCCCCTTCGAAAAACAATACTTAATCCACTGAAACCCATGCCTTTCCTCACAATTTCCGCGTCCCTAAGGCCCACGAGAAATTTCAGCAATTATATGCCAAATTACGAAAAAAATTCGGGAACATTAAGAGGAAAAATTGGGGAAAATAGGGAACTTTTTGGCTACCCTCTGTCGACCCCCTCCCGCGGAAGCCGTCAATCCCTAAGCCACGGACCTTGGGAAACTATATCGGTTTATTTGTATTTATGCTTAAATATAATAGTATATATATTTATAGCATGCATTTATTGTGATGTTCGTTTTGGAAATGTTCCAAAACCTATCGACATTGGCGAACACTTTGGAATCACCAGGTGGGCCGATGGAGCATCTTCGCTGTAACTACGCTCGTTGGGAACAGCTGATGGCATCAAACGATACGAGTTGTAGACCAGTCGAGAAGCCACATCGTCAGCAATCATCAACACTACAACCCGGTAGACAAGGTGCTGGAAGCAACGCAACAACTCTGCTACCGAACGGTAATTTTATAATTTTATTGTCGCTTGTGATATCTTAAGCTGCCACGGATTTGTCATATATATCATGTATATACTTAGGCAAGGTGCTGGAAGCAACGCAACAACTGTGCTACCGAACGGTAATTTTATAATTTTGCTGTCGCTTGTGATATCTTAAGCTGCCATGGATTTGTCATATATATCATGTATATACTTAGGCAAGGTGCTGGAAGCAACGCAACAACTGTGCTAGCGAACGGTAATTTTATAATTTTGCTGTCGCTTGTGATATCTTAAGCTGCCATGGATTTGTCATATATCGTCCACTTATTATGTGTTTCGAATATAAATAACTTGGCATACCTGGATTGCTGGAATTTTAAAGCGATTGTAAATGCAGTTATGCGACTGTTAAGGATTTACGTGATTTTAAGTGTCATTTATGCACTGTGTAACCTGCGGTGCCACCAGAGTGTTATCTTAGTGCTGCACGTCTTAGTTGCGAATGAAAGATAAGCATTATTGGATTATTGCTACGCCAAGAAAGCCGCTTTCAAATACTCTAATAATATATTAATGCTAAACATTGTTACAGTCAGCTTGGCTATTATTTTCCACTTTGAAATTGATTGCAATTTGACTTTATAGATGTAGCCATTTGAAAATTATTATTAGTTTAGACGTAAGTTCCTCGTTATACTGATTCAAAATCGCGATATAGTTAATCTATGGTACCGTCTGAAACAACTTATCTGTTTGCATCTTTGCAAACAGAGTTTTGTTAATATAAGGAGCTTTTTCTATATCACTGCGGATAAAAGATTCAAGCGTTAATGTTGGAATATTTAAAACTCTTCGCTACACGAGCGAAGCAATTACACACGATACCAAGACATACTTTGTAACGAACTGAGTTAACGCAAAACTGCGCATCGTATGCATAAGGTTTTTGTTAAGTGTTACATTTTTTTGGATGCAGTGTGAAGTTCAAAATCACATTTACCAAGTGTTCATTACGGTTTTTCATTTGGCACAACTTGGCAATATTTTTCGCAAATCATACACCTACGGCTGTATAACTGTAGCATTAATGTTATCCAAACAGCATTTGAGCTATGGAACAACGTTGTTAGCCGATATTAAAAGCGATGTTCCTAATTCCAACGGTTACAACGGACCATTCAGGGTAATGACTTTTTGGTAAAGCGTATGTCTATTTTTTACTGATAATATGTTATTATGGTATGGACAAAGGGTAACCGATACATAAAAATTGCCGTCCCAAAAGCTACAATAATCTATTGCCGTCCGACCCAATATGCATTTTAATTTACTACTGATTAGCGTGTGTTTGTTTTTGACTGATAATATGTTATTATGGTATGGACAAGGGGTAACCGATACATAAAAATTGCCGTCCCAAAAGCTACAATAATCTATTGCCGTCCGACCCAATATGCATTTTAATTTACTACTGATTAGCGTGTGTTTGTTTTTGACTGATAATATGTTATTATGGTATGGACAAAGGGTAACCGATGCATAAAAATTGCCGGCCCAAAAGCTACAATAATCTATTGCCGTCCGACCCAATATGCATTTTAATTTACTACTGATTAGCGTGTGTTTGTTTTTGACTGATAATATGTTATTATGGTATGGACAAGGGGTAACCGATACATAAAAATTGCCGTCCCAAAAGTTACAATAATCTATTGCCGTCCGACCCAATATGCATTTTAATTTACTACTGATTAGCGTGTGTTTGTTTTTGACTGATAATATGTTATTATGGTATGGACAAGGGGTAACCGATACATAAAAATTGCCGTCCCAAAAGCTACAATAATCTATTGCCGTCCGACCAATATGCATTTTAGTTTACTACTGATTAGCGTGTGTTTGTTTTTGACTGATAATATGTTATTATGGTATGGACAAGGGGTAACCGATACATAAAAATTGCCGTCCCAAAAGCTACAATAATTTATTGCCGTCCGACCAATATGCATTTTAGTTTACTGCTGATTGTTATATTTTAAGTTAAATATTTCAAAGAAATTTTCAGCGAAAACTATAATAAGAATAAATGAAAAATTAATTTTTGTAATTGTAAATTTTTGTTTAAGGCAGCCTTGTATCGACCGTGCTTCAATTTTGCTTTGCCGCAATGCTTCATTTGATACTACTTTTATTTATGATTACTTAAAAGACGCAAAATTTTCAAGATGTAATGTACATCGTTGCAATGCCAAATGAATAGTGACTAGAAAAAGGAAGCTCGTTAAAATCTATTTAATAACTCAATTCATTCAAACTTATTGTGTGCCCAGGTGACATGAAATATATATATTTTGGCGGCTTAAATGCCATTGCGTTCGCAGGCAAATAATATAACTTGTACTATTCACTGGTAAATATAAAACTGGCCTCTGACGGTTCCTTAAAACGGCATTCAGATATTGATACTCAAATTCCAAAAGCAATCTAAGAATAGAAAATAGCCTCAGACACAAAAAATTCGGGCAACCCTTTCACACCTTACTCTAGATGCTTACCCTAGTGCAATTAGTTTTTCTACCAATTTTAGCAAGGTCGGTATATAATACAATCATTTGTAATCCCCTTATTCTCGATTTAAACATATTCTTTTTATAGTATTTTTAAAAAGGTTTCGGATGTTCCTTATTTTACTAATACAATCTGTGCAGATTGCTGAAGTTATTTTCTGTATGGCATACCTTTCAGAGTAGATATATATAGTGCTTTATTCTATATTAGGATTTTAAGGGACATCCAACATTTTTAATCATTTTGTGTTAACTTTTAGGTGCAATTTTTCGCTGCTATGCTCAAATGCGCACATAATACATCGACTGTAAATAATACTTGTTCGTGTTATACTAGCTATAATTACGGTGTTAATGCACTGAAGACGAAGTATCGCGGCCATGATAGACATTTGGTTGAGTCTCTGAGTTATACATGGCATGAAGCTTGGGCTAAGATTAAGGCTTAGGCTTAGCATACCGAGAATGGTGCCCTAGTCAAGCTGATAGGTGTAACGTTATAGCTTTAGAAGAACAGGTTTACTCGCTTTCGAGAGAAGTAGCCCCCGACTTAGTCTTACGCTGAGTATAAATTAAAGATTTGTGTGACGACGCTATGGAGCTCATAGGATACTCATAGGAGCCTTAGGATACGTAGCAGGAGTACGAAGAGCGTCCTTAATAATTTTGACAATCTTAGTTTCGAGCAGAACTTAAGTTATGAATAAAACTAAAATGACTACTTTTGTTTTTGTTATCAAAATTTTCTACAAAATTCGCAATGATTCTGATTCAATAATTTTACTTTTACTTGTTGTAGTTCATGGAACTAATGTCACCAATGTTTGTCACTAAATTCACCGCTGGTCTGCATATCAATATTTTGACAATAAAATATATTTTTATAGAATTAATTTCAAGACAATGCTCTGTTAATTCATGTATTGTCTCAAGAGGAGTGTAGATCTATCTTGAAAAGTATAGGGACAACACTACCGAAAGTTGGTTTTAATAAAAAGTATAGGGGTCATAAATTCATATCGTACCTAAAAAGTGAGTGGGTCAGTCGTGCTGTTTAGTAAGTGGGGTTCTTATTAAGCCCTGTCCCTCACTTTTTTGCGCCCATGTCTGAAGCTAGTTAAATGAAATACTAGTTACTTAGAAAGTATTAATTATAACCATATACATTTGATATATCTGTTACATAGTAGGTTGAATACATGAGATCTATTCGGTTAACTCCTCTCCAGCCCGAAATTGTCAATTTTGAAGATACAGCGGTAATTTTAGTATAGTCGTTCAGAAAACATTCATTTCTGTCCTTTTTATGACAGAAAATTCTTCTATTTGTTTGGGTTCTCCAATGGTCGCGAATCCAAAAGAACTATTCCCAGCTATGTTAAATCTTAGGCCTAAGATTAAGCAAAGTCTTGGTCTAATCCTAGATCCTTAGCCCGATCCTTCAACTCAGCTTGCGCTGCGGTTCGAACGGTATATAAAATTATACATTTATCGAGAAAAATTTTTTCGATAATTTTGGGTAACAAGAGAACACAAAAAATCTAAAAACATGTCATATGTACTAGGACCTGTTCTAGCCTTAAGAGAACCCAGCTGCACCACATTTCCTACTATGGTGCCCAGACGACTCCGGCTTCACCGACTTTCTGGTGAACTTAATGCTGATGTAAGGGAATCAAATACCTTCGTAGACCGCTGGCGGGTTTACCAGAGTGTACGGCATGGCCCCTATTTTGCCCCACGCTTTAGTGGCATGAAAGGCTCCCGAGGCCACATATATTGTTTGGTATCATAACACTCTTTGATATTCTTCAAGCCCGTTGATTTGTACCTATATCCCGAACAACAGGGGCTGATGTTTTAAGTTGCACTGTGGCCAATTGAAGTTTACACTAGCGACAAAAGGCTCCAAACGCTTGTGAAGAGGATACTCTCCCTCCTTAGACCATTTCCAAGCAAATGGAAATAACCCTAGCAGGAGGAGCGATAATCAATAACGTTCGTCTATGCCCCGAAGGATCCATCCTCCACCGTGCAAGGCGTCCCTTTGGTGATGACAAGGTAAGTTTTTTTGGTACGGTTACGTAGCGTGACTTGTTATACACCCCAGGGACACCGCTCACGATGCTGTACCAGCACCCGGGTCATACCCACTAAAAGGTCGCATGGTGGCTGATGATATATACCCGAAACTAAACCCCTTAACATTACCAAGGACTCTCCCGATCATTGCACTTGCTTTGATTTCTCGGTCGCATAGTGCTGTGTCTGTATCATTGACAATTTTGACCGATCGAAGGTCACGAGAAATCTGGTGACTTGGTGGGTTACCTGAGAGCTGCTTCCAGGGCCCGTTAATTTGCCAACGCTTTGTTATGGTTCGTAATTACAGTTTTCACTTGTGCAGAATCCTGTAGGATGTAAGTCTCTAAAGGCGGTTAAGTTGTGAATCGTCTCGCGTATGCCACAATGCTCTTCCAGTCGAAAATGATGGCGATCTCTACTCTACCCTTCTGGTTATCGCTTTAACATAAACCGGAACCCAGCATATATTTTATTTTCCGTACAGCTTTGCAGTTGAAATAAGATGTAACCATCGCAAAATTTAACGCACTACATTCGCATGTATCACCATTAAATATTAAGACATGCAATAGTGCAAGGACCTCAGTAGAACCGAATCCGATATCCGATATAGGTAACCGAATCCTATGTTATGGCAAAAAATTATCGAAGGCTGAGCTGCTGTTATATCGGATACTTTTATCAGATCCCATTAAAAATGACACCATTATACTCAGCTCGTGAAGCCGCGTCGAATTGTGGGTAAAAATTTAATTGTTAAGAAAAAAATTTTTGGTTTCCCTTGGGACCCGAAAAAATCGAAAAATCTTAAATTTTAAAAATTCAATTTCTTGGTTGAAATGATCAGGGGAGGTCTCGAGGATCATAAAAATATCAAAATTTCCAGCATCTGACCATTTTTGGACAAATTCGGGCTGGGGGATGATTGAAAAGAACCCCCGATTGGACATACGTTCTAAAACACGAAATGTAACGAGACGAGATTAACTCGAATATAATTTAGTAATCGGGCCTTTGTTTAATCACGCAAGTGCTGGGTGGAAAACTTGAAACTTTACAAACTTAACACCTTGCTCTTTAGCAACTCGGAATTTTAAAACCACTCTACAAGAGATCCAATTATTCCACGTAAACTTATAGGGGTTGCCGTTGATTTCTCCTGAAATGCCGAAACTATAGTCAATCACTCGCAGCTTTTCCTATAGAAACCAATTTGTGTGTACTTTTCTTTTGGAATGTCCCAATGGAAGACAAACTGGGCGACGCTTTCTCTCATGCAGCATGGACTGAAAGGACAGGCAGAGCGCAAGAGCGAAGCGGATTTCCGAAGTTCTACGAAAACGAAAATCTTGAGTAAGAAAGACACTAATCAGTGCAACGCCACAGCTGCTCTAATCGATAAAGTTTAGTCATTCAAACCTTGCTTTACTTTATATTTGCTTGCTGATTGTTCATCAGGGAAAAACTTGCACACGAACACGATAATCAAAGAAAAATATACTTATTCATACGGGTTGACGCTTGTAATTACACCCGGCTACAGTTTGCAAAATTACAACCAATCTCTCATTAATGTATCAAATCGTAGATAAGCAGACCACCTACCAAGAATCAATCAAGGATTTACACCGTTACGGAGAGTTTTATACTTCGGAAACATGATCCTACTTGATTTCGGAGGGTACAAAATCGGAACGAAGTTTTGGTTTTGGTCGTGTTTGAATTACAAAGTTTTATTGAAAAACTGCATCAATCTCACTGAAACTGGCACTCTTCGATACACTTCTATACAGTAAAATTTACAGCAATACCAACCGTACTGACTGGTCCAATGCTTTACAAATACGCCGTGAGGGCTGGGAGAACCAGTTGGCTTGGAAACTTCTCGCAAATGACCATCCAAATTAACTATGTTTCCAAATCCCCAACCCCGGAATGGTCTGATCCAGAACCCTCCCCCATGCTGCATGGACGGAAGTGATAAAGCCAAGCGTAAACGCGAAAACCCGAAAAAAATCAAAAAGAAGCGAGCCCCGAATTTCAAAGGAAAAGAAAATACAAGCAAACCCATAGAGCGACAACCGTAATGTTTAAACTCATACGACGACTGGTCCCAATGCCGCACCATAACACCATCATTTATGCCCCCCTGTCTGTCGCCTTCTTTGATCTAGCTCTAATTATGTCCCAAGGCTTATAACTGTAATAAAATAAACTTTAAACTTTCAAATATTTGGCAATCTTCGTGCCCCTGGTCTAGGCAATCTCAATATTTGAGATGTTGGCAACAATATACATATATATATATGCATCTATGATCGAAGCAACTCAAACTTCGGTTGTACAATGCAAACCAAAAATGCATATGCTAGTTGGTTGCTAAATCGCCGCTCGCCCACACTGACAGTACAATATGTATCTGGCACCCGTCACGACCATAATACAGGGACAGCACTGTTGGATAAAAGCATCGAAAAGACAGAGCGACGAAAACAACAAGACCCTGCCCTGGCCGGCGAGGAAGTTTACGATCACGGAGATACAAAAGAGGAAAACACACCTTCAGGTGCTTGATGAATATTATCAAAATTAAAAATTCTAGGTCACTCGGCCGGGAGTGGAGTCAGGCTTTTGCTCAGGCTGGTCGCATAATCAATAATATAGAATTTTCTATACTTGCCCCCTAGTTAACCTTCCAGTGTCCATTTTTACTCCAAGATGGGAGTTTTTCGTGTAACAGTAGCGTTATTTGAGTTTCCTGTCCAATCACGGGGTCAGGTGGTCCCGGGGATTTATCCGACAGATAGTTACGGACCCGCTAATGGTAAAGAGCATAAGAAATCGGGGCGTTTTGAGGTTCTTAATATCAAGCATGGGCGATTGAAAAAAGAAAGTTTATATGCTTAAAGTGGGGGCATTTAGACTAGTACTAGTGAGTCTTTGGTGGCACCGATGGCACTTTCCGGGACCACTGGAGTCTATATTATATACCTTGTACTAGGACCAGTTTTACCCCAAGGATCCCAGCTGCAGCACCGTTTCCCGCTGTGGTTCCCGGACAGCCCAGGCTTCCACGACTCTCCGATGATCTGCTAAACGACCCAAGGGAACAGCTTAGTTTAGCAGGCTGCCGGCGGGTTTACCAGGGTGTCCGGCCTAGCCTCTATATTGGCCCACGTACGTAGTGGTATGGAGGTCCCCCTGAGGGAGGGTCAATTCTTAGGCGTGCTCACAGGTAACAAGGCTGACCCGCCTTTTCCTCCTTAGCCTAAAATTCTCCTGGACCTTAGGTTCCACGTCCTATTATGTGTGAGAGTCTCCGCCTAAAGATCTTCTTGGTTAACCTATTCCGGCATCAATGTATCAATGCATTCATGCATCGCATGTATACGGCAGCACTAAGGCACTGCGGAGCTGCCCCCAGGACCCATCGTGTTTTATCCGAAGGTGAGTGGAAGTCTGTGCACTCGTTGATCAGGATCTAGCGATGCCCTACGGCATTAACGTTCGCTTGTCCTTGCTTTATCAAGAGCAAATATTACTTACACTTACGATTCCTAGTATAACGCCTAGTTTAACGCGAGTACCGGGCCACCGTAGTCCCTGGTCCAAACTCGAACTAAGTTTCTTATTCAGTTTCAACAAAATTCACGCATCGGTTAGGCATCAAACCAATCCGGTTACAGTACATTATTTCAAAGAGTGTTTCAAGAACATGATATTCATATAGTTTTGAGCACACACACAACTATACATTGCACCAATACAGGGCACCACGCAGGGCGCCAGGAAGATATCCCTACCATGATGTGAGTTCGTAGTATTTTTCCGAAGTTTTGGTTAGCGAATGTATTAATTTGCCGGAAGTTCCATTTACGAAAACGCATTATTTTCTCGAAAGTTTTATTACCCAAAACGAGGTACATGGTCCCGCAAATTTTGTCTTACATTATCATGTATCTCGGTGCAACTGTCGGCATACTCGTGAGCAGTTGGCCTTACGAACGCCCTGCTTTCAGCTGGTCACTTCTTTTTGAGACTGGAGTCATCTGCGAATAGTCTGTCACCATCACACGATAACGCTATAATTTGTATCCAAAAATGATCTGAAGCGACAAGTGAGAAGCTTGCTGTGACAATGGGGTGAGGAAGCCAATGTCACATCTCCAGAAAAAAACAGGGCGACGTTGCCTGCGTTCCTCACTATCCGACGTTAAAAACGCTATTCCGACGAGGACCTCTACCGTGGAGGAACGGCTAGAGAGTCTACGTGTCAACATTGCTTTTATTTATATTTGAGCTTTGGGGGGTGGGACGGCGAGCTCCTTTTGAAATTTCACGCGGGCAGTGGCTCGGTTACAAGGCAGCGATTTAATGTGGCGTTCAAGTTCAAAATGACTCTAAGTTTTCCAACAGTCTCATGAGCCGCACACCGTTTTCGCATGTAGCTTTGCCACACATCCCGACAACTAGAGGAGTCTTACGTGACTGCGAGGTTTTACGTGAACAGTCTGCGCCGACTATAAATTTTGTCCGATAGTCTCCCCTGACTATAGCTAAAACACACGCCAAAATTTGCATTTCTTACCTTGGCGTCTCAACTTATCGTGAACGAGTCATAAACTAACTTTTGAGCAACTCAATCTATCAGTGTTCGCGTCCGACTCCAATTTTTCTGGTTTTGCACTCTTCACTTGCACTCCGTGGCAAAGCTGACTGTTCCAGGTTTGCAGTCATTTGCAGCACTCGCGTCACTGTATAGGGGTCACAGGGCTTTTTAGGTAGTGATTCCGTATGGAAAACCCGGTACTGTGGGTGTCAAGCGTTTACCGAGGTCGGAAACAGTAAAATTTTGACTCCTCGTGCAAATCACTCCGCGCTGCCTTCGTCTCTATTCAACCGCAGTAAATTCCAATTATTGTTCTATTACTACTGGAGCCACCCGCGCATCACCCTCGCATAGAAAACACCCTATAGTTCCCCTCGATTAAAACTATATTGAAAATTCGCGTACTGGCCAGTGGAACCTTTGAAAGATTGGAGAGGGGGCGTAGGGCTGTCTGTGATCCTTGATGTGGTAAAGTAACCCGCCTGGACCACATAGGCCTTCCTATTATCGTTGAAAGTTAACAGGGCTCCTGCTACCGTTGCTGCACGACACCGGGAGGCCCGTTTTAAAAGAGATTTAAATATTCTATCACGATGACATCTTCTTTGGCGGCTCTTGATGCTGTGAAACCACGACTGTGATAGCGATTACCTCCAGGTTCAACCTCCTCTCCTCTCTCTCTTCACGCCTACGTAACTGTCCCCTCCCGTCTCACTTTGACTCACCCCCTTTTCCCTTTCTTGTGTTTACCACTGACCATCTTTCATATCATTTTAAAAATATTCACACATCGGACCAACAAGAAAATGACTAGAAAGCGGCCTGATGAGCGGGGAACCAGTCAAGAACACGGGCGGGATTGTATTACCAAATAATTTTGCAAATTTCAAAATTTTGTCTAGGCACGCCCTTTACGGGCGAGCGGAGCACCCTCCGGACGATCCACCGCCTGCAAAGGCGACCCTCATTGGATCGAAATATGCCGAGAAATCTAAAAGTCCAGACGAGGCTCTCCACCGTTGCTGCACGGGGAAAGACCCACCTGGGTAAACCAAAAAGCCAAAACACAACGCAGGGCTATAGCAAAACCAGGACTTTCTAAAGAAAAACAACGGCGACAACCGCCAAACTTCTAAGAGAAGTCGAATTCTATAATTTAAGCCCACGACTGGATCCGACGCTAAATCGGAAAGTCTGCTTTTATACTTCCCAGCTACCACCTTTTTGTCGTCGTCCCCTTACACCCCTGGCTTATCTCTAACATTTAAAAATTCGTAAAACTCGGCAGTTGTCTGTAAGTCCTAGAAAATATAAAAACATACATATTTATATGCCCAACAATGGGTCGAAAACGAATCGCACTAATGCCCGCACATATACGAAAAGCCAAAAAGAACGACACGTAAAACTCTACAGCTTACGAAAACGCTCGACTCCGGGTCAGTGGTAGAAATACAGGCTTTTGGCAAGCACAGAAATGGGCGGCGTAAACAACAAAACCTTGCGCTAGTCGGTGCGAGGTTCTCAAAATGTTAAGATATAGAAGCACTTCGGGCGCCTTAAATTAATAGAGTTTTAGCACATTTTAGGGCTTTTAGGTGAACGGAAAGGTCTGGTCCAACCCCTGGCTGGTCGCCTATTGATGAAAAAGAAAATTTTAGTGTAACCCTAACGGATGGCCTGCTAGAGGCCGTTTTATGTGCCGAAAATGATAAAATTTTGTATCCGAAATGGGTTAGGCCGATCCTGAGAGGAACCATGGGAATAGGCGACCAAGGTTTTCAGCAAGTCAGGATGCTTAAGCAGCCTAGTTGGGGGTCCATAAATATTTATGGAGGAGAGATGGGCTGCCCCGAACGCACAATTTTTAATCTTTGTAAGGCTCAATAACCCTAGGTTGCCGGCATAGCATAAAAATCCAAAATTCGCTAGTTTAAATTGACCCTACTGAAATGAACCTCCAGTCAAGTTGCGTTGCCACTACCTACTTAACCAATTAATGTAACAAATCATATTCGTTCGCGTGCATGCCAGGACGGGTCTCCGAAATCGAAGTTGCTAAAAAGATCCCCAACCTGGATCTACAGAAGTTTCGTACCATGCCCCGACCCGTCCTGACACGCATCATATAATACATCATAACAATTTATACATTCGCTATCGTTAACCGATCGGTGTGCGCACTGGGATCGGCTCTGGGGCGCCAAAATTAAGAATGTAATAATTAGACCCATATCTCCGACCCATCCGATCGCGCACACATTCTCTCTTCCAAATACAATGTCATTATTATACGCAAAATAGAACGGCTTTCATTGCTTTGGGATCGACCGGATACATAGCAGTTGGGTTCCTGAACTTTTCATTGTGGTGCGAAAATCACCCCGTGCACCTCGTGCGGGTGTAGCGTGATTGTAATGATACATCTTAATAAAGACACAGTTTATTGTATACAACAATGACTTATGCAAGCACAAACGCCGGAATCACGCTCCACCGGTATCCGATCGCCAGTTGGATTCAAATTTGTTCCCTTTTGGTATTAATTTTGAGTGCCGGTAAAACTAGTAGTAATAAGAAAAACTCAGACTGTTACAGCTTTTATCACCCGCTGCCCTGGAGATACCTAAAATTTGTAAATTTTGGAGTAATTATTGCATTGTTTTGGTTGATGTACTTACTATTATGTCCTATTAAGAGCACCACTATGGTTATTCCGTGAATGAAGACGAACCCTGATCTGGTTTTTAGACATTACAACATTCGGTGATTAACATATGAGAGAATTGTAACAAAAATGCCTGATGCTGCGATTGTGCTGTTGGGACCGAAATTTGACAATAGATCGAAACGTGAATTTTAATTTAAGATTCAATCGCATAATCCGGTATTATGTGTACCTTCCGAGCACGCAACATCTGCCTATACAAATTATACAAGTCTATTAACTTTAGATTTCATATATATACATACGATTGATATAATCATTAATTCTCGCCTCATGGGGGATTTCGACCCGACATGCGGTGGGTCGTGATGGCAACAATGACATGGTTATACAGGCGTTTATTTTATTCATAACGAACAATACAGCGTTAGTGTATTCAAATCATGCTCCACTACGGGCATCCTTTAGAAACATGATTATTGAATTAATTTGAAAAGATTAAGAAATTTCTTCAAAATGTGACCGATTACTGAAATGATCAATTTCTGAACAAGCTGATCCGGCTGAGTCGAATAGTATTAAAATTATCGCTTTAATTTTAAAATTGACCGATTTCGAACTGGGAGTGGTGGGCTTGTCGGAAAGGCAGTATGCTTGTTTTATTATGTCATTTAACAATAAATTGTCGATGAAACACTTAAATATTGATTATAAGCAGTAGAAATCATTGAAACATGACAAAAATAAAGACAAGTTATGTATTCTGTACAATCGTACAATAATAAGGTACAAATTCTCTGCGGGCTCGCAAAATTGTATATAGAAGATAGGCGAATATAGTAGAAACTCTTAAGATCAATGTTACAATGTTATATAGCTGTTGCTAGTTGAGTAAGCACCACTTGTGTCGTAAATAATGCCTCTATCATGATTAAGTTAGATTTTTGCTTAAGTCTCAAGCATAATCATATATCGAGATCAGGTAAACTTTAATATTTCCCAAAGAGATGTCGGAATTTTTATGTCCTGCCTGCTGGAAAAAAGGAAAACTAATTTGATACTGTATTATATATTTGCAAATTATTAACGTATTTTGTGAAAAATCTTTACCTCAACTTCTAACAATTCTTCGGAGTGGGCATAATTGTTAGATAAGAAACATTTCGAGATTTCATTATTCGTAAAATTTTTTCATCAATTTGAATATCGTATATCCGGTAGCAATATTCGATGCCCATAAATGCGAGAAATGCACACATCATAAGAAACCACAACGGACTGATAATTTGGTTGATGGCTCGATCTTCTGAAACAAAAAGCGAAAACTTCACTAAAATTTGCTCAATTTGAAGTAATCAATTTTCATTCCAGTAAATATTTGGTTGACTAAAGAATTTAGACGCTTCCTTAATTTTTTTACCAAACCGCTAGCGATAAGCCTGGAAACAGTATGGGAACACGAATACTAATATGGGTTAAGCTCAAAACACGAATTTGAATCAACATAAGAAACGTCTGTGTTAAAATTTTAACAAACACTGTTCAGCGGTAAACGTTGCAGTGAAAGACTTTTCGATTTACCATATCGTATATCAGATCAGATGGTATATCAGCTTCAGGTCGAGTAGAAGTTAATCCTTGCGTCTTAAACGTACTTTAATGGGCGTTATGTAATATCATAAGCGTGATTTTAATTGCGGAGAAATGCTTTAAAACATGCAAAAAAACTTCCAACAGTCAAATTCATTCTCACATTTCACTAAACAACAAATCGGTCAGATTGAAAGTTTAATTCCTTAGCTGAGCAATACGGACCTGAACCAAGTAGATGACAA
>JASANE010021011.1:0-110356 GCA_030248225.1 Trileptium ribeirensis
GTTATATGTAGTTTCTACTTCGTTCAGTTCATATTGTTGAGCCTTGTTTTGATAGATCATAGATCCTTTTGATAGATTGACCTGTCTTAGGCATACATGCGCGAGGTCCGAAGTCCCAGGTGGAATAGCGAGTATATATTCAGAGGGGGAGGTCGTCCCGAGGGTATAAATTTTCGTAATTTTTGGGGTCCAAATTATTTCTTAGTATTTGCCAATTTTTGTCTACTTTTCTCTTATTTTTGGTGACATTTTCTGGAACCCTTCTATGGGGATCAGGATGCGGAGGCTCGTCGGGAAGTCGACGTCGCCTCTAAGGAGTCCAAGCTCATGGGAGATAATCTTCCTATGAGCATGTATGGTGTTAGGACTATATACTTGTAATAGACATCTGCGCTACAGCCCTTGTTTTAATGTAGGAAACTGCGAGGGTGTAGTTTTTACAAGAAATGGGTTTACGTACTTAGGGATATTTGCATTGTGGCGAAACTATTCCTGAACAACAAAATTAAATATCTTGGTTAGTATTAGATAGTCTAACTTGGAAGACTGAAACAGGAGAATCACATCGATATTCTTTTTGCCCTTAAGATATTTATTGGATGTAGCTTGAGTTGCACCCTCATATTTTCAACTTCCTTTATAGAACTGTCGTCCTTCCAACACTACTCTAGGGAGTGGTGTGTTGGTGGCATATAATTTAATTAGCTACTTAATGTGTATACAATGGTGGATACGGTTCAGGCTTTGGCATGTCGCATGAGTCCGCACTTAAGTCCACATTGGTTCGCGGAATCGAGACAATTTTATGTATAACGCCCATTGGTGTACTAATCAAGGAACCAGTGGTAAAAGAAAATCTTAGGCTTAAAAATTTAGGTCTTTTGTGAGGCTACCATGCACATGCTCATAAACAAATGCTAGTAAATACATTGGATGTTTACTGAATCTCACTTGTGATATTGCTAGGTCTATAAGTTACAATCATAATTTGTATTGTACTAATGTTGCTGACGATTTGGAGCCGCACTGTTACAGAGATGCTAAGTCATTGATAACGGTAATGGGCGCTGTGGTGCAATTATTTTTATTATGCCAATCAGGATAAGGGAATCTTTCCGCTTACGCAGTCTCACTACCGTCTTACAGGCCATCGAAACATGTGCAATGATAATAGATGGTCTTCAGAATAAAAATATTTTTGTAATAATAAAGCAGTAGTGCTAACTCTTGGGAGAAGATAGATTAGTTGTATGTACACTCTAGGGTGCGTAAAGTGGCTAATCAGGATAGGTCTAAATAACATGGTTACTCTGGTTTGGGGTAAAGGTCATTCCGGAGTTGAAGGCAGTGAAACAGGGGGCAAACTATTCAAAAACGAATATAGTACTAAAACGCTGAGGCAAGAACCTTGTATTGTTACAAGGGGGTTTTGTGTGTGGCTAGAAAAAAGAACTTTTATAGAACACAGATGGACTTACAGCACTGACTGTAGCAGACCAGTTTTCTTTAAGAAACTAGATATTCAGGTGAAAGTTCTTTTGGAAGGTGAATAGATCGCATGAGTGCTGCCATACAATCCTTGACAAGCCACGGAACTTATTTCCCATTCATATAGAACATGCTTATCAGACTACCCTGGGTACATATATTCTGTGGAATTGAGCCAGAGACATATATGTTAATAAACAGTAGGGTTTTATAGGCCTTATGAGACACATTCTTTAGAACAGAAATATTAGATGAGGTGGACGGTCGTAATTTGTGTTTGTCATGAATTTTGATTTCTTTGGTTTTAAAATATTTTGTAGAATAGAATTAACATTGAACTTAGCGTGAGGATAAGAGCCATTTTGGCGTAGTGAGATTTGTTATACCCCATATTACATATATATATTTATATTATATAGAAACAAACCTGATGCATCAGTCGAACTAAATCCAGGTTTAATATTGATTTGGCATATTGGCCAAGTAGCAAAAAGTCATGAAAATATGCTTCATCGGGTTGATACTTCATGATTTATGTTCAGAAAATGAAGAAATGTGTTTATCGGACAGCCTCTAAGCCAAATTTTATGCTAACCAAAATCGCGGAAGGCCGGAGCAATTCGAACACTTCGAGACAACTAACTGAATTTTGCGACATATGTTTCGTCCCCAACCAACAGCGGACCATTGATGTTAAACTGAAAAAACGAGGCAAGGACATCTAAGGTGCGATGTCATAGTTCTGGCAGAGATCCTGAGACATGTAGGCTCCTTTTAAAACTCCGCACTGGTTGAGAAGTTGCCATACTTTGCGGCAATGTATTCTACGGACGGATGGCGCGCAGGGCAAAGCTATGAAGACGTAGATTGCCTCGTGCCATCCGTTTGGCTAGTTTTAGAGTGCCCACGTAAACAGTTGTCGTTGGCAAGAGTAAATCGACGATGATAGTCGAGATGGTTGTGGGGTAGCTGGTATGTCAGGATAAGCTCTGCCCGAAGCCGTCGAGTCTTCAGTGCCTGCAAGGACAAATATTGAAGTCGGCCAGAATACTCCATAGCTGAGATACTTCGAACCATTTTTGTTGCCTAACGTTGGACACGCTCTATCAAATCAATATCGCGTCGATAATATGGATACCACGCTGGTGAAGCATATTCGAGTTTAGGTTTAACTAGAGCTCTGTACAGATGGAGAAATACGGACTTGTCGAGAGAATGGAAGGTACGCTATAATCGTTAGACGACATTGCGAGCTATATAATTTGCGATTCTGTGGCAATGATCGAATGGTTTGACAGATGAAGACAACATAAATACAAGACGCCGCTCACAATCGCTTGACGGAATAGGTTCTCCATAAAGGGAATATTCAACGGCACGGTTGCTCCGGTCAAAATAGAGGACAGCACATTTTGATTGTGAAGACGTCATACCCGACATGTCGGCCCATTGCTTGCCAGAGTTAATATCCCGCTGAAGTTGTTCACCGTCATCGTCCGGAGCATCTCGACTGATGTCTTGAAGAAGGCAAGTGTCATCAGCGCGGGTTCGTTGTGTCTTTTAGTGTTATCAGCAAAGTCGTTGATACGGAAAACAAGTAATACATGGCCAGCACTGATTCTTGTGGGACACCGCTTGGACGGGAGTGATTTTCGATGAGAAACCCGAAACGACTACAGACTGAGTACGGCTCGACAAGAAGGCGTTAATCCACTTGAGTAAAATGCGTCAATGCCGTGGGATTGCAGCTTGACAAGCAGGCACTGGTGTGGCACGACATCGAATTTTTCTGAAGATCAAGCAGTATGCAGTCTGCGCAGATTTTGAAATCGACGTAGCGTGTAACAACATCTAAATAATCGATCAGTTGCAGCAATGTGGAGCGCCTGCTTCAAAAGCCAAACTGTACAGTACTAAGAAGGTCGTGACTAAGTACAAAATCCAACATTGAGACATTGATTACCGTTTCCATAGCTTTTGAGCAAGCAGTGGTAAGACTGATGCAGCGAAAATTGTTTGGATAGAGTCTTGAGCCTTGCTTGAAGATCGTTAGCAGACAGCCGATCAGTCGGTGGAGATGTAGTTGCAAATCATTTACGGAACAAAAGTAACAGAGATTGCGCCATCGCCGTGCAACAGTTTGCTAGGAAACATGCTAGGTTTCCCATCGGGACCAGGCGACGACTTGTGCTTTTGTTTGCGAAGAATTTTTCACAAACCATTAACGACGAGAACTGAATACCCTGCAGTACCGCGTTTGTGCACCGAGCAATTGCGGGGAAGTCGGCGAGGTCCTCATCTTTGAAAACAAAGGCAAAAATATCGTCGCAAAGTTTTTTCCGTGTGATGTTCTTCCTGAAACCCAACGTTTTGCTTTATATAATGTATGCTATATATTTTAGTTATTACCACTAGGGCGTGGAAAATTTATAATGTCTTCCAGGAATTTCTGTTCCTGTGTGTTTTTACTTTTGCAGGAACTGAAATACGATTTTTGTCGCACACAGAAGCGGAATTCCGATTTCATGTAGTGTTCGCTTCTGCTAATAAAATGGCGTACGTATTTATATAAGACTTATTGTCATTCTTTAGGGGACAAAAGCTATATCAGCCGACGAGAATGGTGCTTCACGTTAAAAGATGACGTCTACTTGCGATACAAAAGCTTTTGCAACGCAAACGAGTTGGACAACGAACTTAGTCGCTTATGCCCGTATAAAATCGATTTGGGTGCAGTTTTTTCTTACAGAGTGAGTATTCATCATAATATGTACTTAATAAGAAATACCGAACAGCAATGACAAGAACCATCCATTTAAACCGGGACCGGAACCTGATCCTCGAAGGTTATTGAGCGAAACGAAGCGAAGCGTTTTTGTTTTCATCAGAAGGGGTAAAATTGGCACCGTCGCTCCATCGAGCTCCTCAATAACTACTGCGCCGATTAAAAAAATTATTGTTTGAAAGGCCTAATATCCTTCAGGTGCAAGAAACATAGTTTTTTGTCAAACTTTGTTTTAGTTAAACGTATATATTAGCCTATTTTTTGCATTTTCAAACAAAAATTGCTTATTTCTAATTGAGTAATTAATGCAAAGCTATTATTTTGGTGCCTATAACGAATCTGGTGTTTATTACGATTCGACGATGTCAAAACATGTTAATTAGCTGATTAGTTAATTCTGTGCAAATTTTAAAATCATCCCAATTTGCTCCGCTCACTATTTGTAATTTATTACGCTAACAGTATATTGTAAACAAGAGGAAGGAAGAAATGAAGGTACAGTGGGTTTAAAATGTATCAAAAATAACTTTTACATTAAACTTAAAGTATTGCGATCATGTTACAGTATGTCATGTATATGGTCTGGAACTTTGAAGAGACTGTGGAAGAAGCTAATAATGTTCATTGGTCGATCAATATCTCAGTTTTTGGACCCCGCAGCAAAAAATGGCGTCCACTATACAGCATTGTGTAAATTGCGTCAAACGGAATGTGCTTGTAGCGCATGGAGTGTAAACTAAACGCTTTCGATCAATACTTGACGCAATAATTTATGTTATCCTAGCTGACAACTAAGTATTTCTAAATAATTCATATTTTGTTACCGAGTTGGAGCGGTTTAATACGAAAATAAACAACAGATCTATGAATGGGTAAAACAGTTGCTACAGCAATCGACCGACCTGGCTTTGCTTTGTTAACAAACTCCTACAGGGTTAATAGAAAAAATTCCTGCTGAAATTATGTGTACTGCTTACGTTTCACATCACAATTTGCTGAGTTAATCTTTTCTTTTGTTTGGTTGTATTGGAACTTGATCATTGCGTATATTAAATATGTTTGGACTACAGATGAAGCAAAATTGTGGAAAATTTTAAACAAAAATTTTTAAAGCGGAATTCGGTTCCGGTATGGTTTTTACCTTTTACCGGAACCTCAACTGGAACGACTTTCTCGTGAAAAGGAGTTCCGATTACTCCCTCAGTTTTATATAACTCAGTAACGGGAACTGGAACTGTAATTATTTGCCGGAACCTGATCTTATATATAAGGTAAAATAAAAGAAAGTATTAATGAGCATCTTGTTTGTTGGTTGTGAACGATGGGCATGTAGGGTGATTTATCAGATTAAACAAGTTGGTTTCATTGGTTACGTCGTTATCCTACTAATATGTTGCGTAGGCGTATAAGTTCAAAATATAATTGTGAAAGTTTGATATTTTTCAATTAGTTGTATATACATTGGGGATTGTATTGGGTTAACGGATTTTTTTCGGACAACTGCCTACTATGAACTCAATTGTACTTATGTTGAAAACAACTAATTTGGCAAGCACAAGGACACTAAATCGTAAATTTTTTAAAAATATAATTTCTTTGAAGGCTTTTGTAAACTCAAAATGTTTCTGCCTATTACCTTTATTTTGTCAATACAAGCATAATACAAACAGTTCCTATACGGTTAGATAAAATTCTATCCAAAAATTTAACAACCAGCGCCGCGAAACCAACGGTTTTCAAAAAATTTTTAGATGATAGGGTTAGCCCTATGAATCGGGCATGTAAAAAATCTGGATCAAAATGTGTGTAACATTGTCGCGTGCATAGTAGAATTAACTGCAAAAGACAAATTTGGTAGTTGTCATAAAATCTCGCATCTCTTTGACCGTTCTCATGCTCCCACTTAGCAAATCGACCCTTATTTTCCACGTTTTTGTGGAGCAACCACTACTATGTACTGAAAATTTACATCCATGGTTATAATGTACTGCCATCGGCGTCATTGCGAATATGTGTTTTAGTGGTTTTTAAAAGCTCATTTTCAAACCCAAATTAAGCATTGAACCCAGATTAGCCAAGGGCTAAGGAATACTTACTTCAAAATTATAAATATGCTAGTGTTCGATTTACTAGCGTTATCTCTCTGTGCCATATAAACTGCTTAATAGAGATTGAGGAACGGTTGTGGAGGAATTAAAGAGCTAACAAAGGTTCCAGAGTGAATGAAAAGATAGAAAATAAGTTGTTTTTATATTATACAAATAACATCAAGAATATTGCTGCATTTTATGGTTTAGTTCGTTAGCTAATTTATACAAGGAAATAAAAAAATTATAGTACAAATTCCGCTATGCAAATATCCGAAAGTGGTGAAACCGGAACTTCGATTCCGGTAAAAATTAGCCGAAACTTGATTATTCTGGAACCGGAATTCCGATTATTTCCGGATATATTATACATCCGCACCGGTAAATATATATTGAATTCACAGTGCTTATGGTTTTATGGAGAGTTTCACGACTACTGGATCTCCAGATTCGAAAGCCCTTTAGGGAAGTAGCTTTCCGTTTGGTGCTGACAGGCGCAGTGGCTCCATCCATCAGTTGCGGACAGATACTAGCTGTATTTGATATGAAAAGTTTGCGGCATTTGCTCGCCTTGACACTGAACTCGTTGGATTTATGCAACCATTTTATAGAGAAGTAGGCGCAAATCCGCAATCCAACTGCACCTTCAGTAACTGCCGTTGCTTGGTACGTATAGTATGATACTGTTATTCGGATGAAACCTTATTCGTAGCTTACCTTGGAGACCGTTTCACCATCTGCCACCCGTGGACTCGCCATGTCAACCTCGCAAGTCGGGCCTCAATCACACCCAGGCTCATCAGTGCAAATGCGTCAGCAACTTGGACTACGTCGGCGACATAGCATTGCCATTCCACTCTGTCGCAAGGATGCAATTAATGCTGCCGAGGCTCAGAGCTTCTGTTAATCGGGTTGGCCTGAATATACGGGACGAAAAGACAAGGTAAGCACTGCTGCTGCAGCAAGGCAGTAGTACAGGTAGAGGGTCATGACCTGGAAGTGGTGGATGAGTTCCCATATCTCAATTCAGTGGTCGGCGGTACAGGTAGAAATCGTCGGAGATCGTTATTAGAGTTGCTAATGCATCTAGGGCATTCGCCTGCCTTAATAAACGTTACGCTGCAAACGAAGCTAAAAATCTTCCGGGCAGCCTTTGTGACATGCCGTTCTATGACAGCGTAACGTGGGAAAGCGACAGTCGGCGACTGAACGCCTTCGAGATGATGCGCTACTAACTTTTCCTAGGCGTTTCGCTTCAGGTCATATTGAAAATCCGGATATACGACGACGGTGTCAGACAATGCACAGAATAGGCGATGGAACAAAGAGGGTGTCTCAGATGGCTTGGTGATGTGTTGCGCATGAAACAGGTGGTTACCTAAGACGGCACTTCTGTCTTTGCCACCTGCCGATTGGAAGTGACCACGAGGCAGTGTATTTGAGACGTGAGGCCGAGTTGTCAAGCGCGAAACGGAGACCGTTTTCTGTCATATCTCATGGCGTCGATTGTCACGTAGCGCTTTCCCTATGATTAAGGCCGCGGCTACTGGCCCTGACGAATGGACGAGTCGTGTTCAAAGGATGATGTCGCCCCGCATCGGCGTGGTCCAGTAAGATAACAGTTCAGTTATATATCAGGAAGTAACTGGAATTCTGGTTACTTATTCCATTTCAAATTTTTTGCTTTAATCGAAATTCCGTTTTCACATCTTTTGGACATCTACATCACTTAATCGACTTAAACAGCTAAATTAAAGGGCAATAATATTCCCGGCGCTCTTTTCACACCATAAAAACGAAAATATTCTAAACAGTTTCAAAGATACATTGAAATAACGCCGGTCAGTCAAACAATGACATAATTGTAATTTTTAACGTACTCCGTAGTCCAGAATATGATTACTGCGCTATTACGGTATAAACATAACAATTCCTGCGTCCTATTTTACAATAAATAGCTACTGCCAATGTGTCTATCAGTTAACTTGCAAGACCACAATTTATGAGGTAATCTTAAGATTCCACCTAGCCGCAGGAGCGCTTCACAGGATTAGTTCTGATCCTGCCGGACGGGTTGCACGCGTAGTCTAGGTGGTACTATCTTTGAGGTTCCCAGGGAGGTTGGCTCCGTCACCTGCTCAAAGGCCAAATAGACCATACCAATATTCCCTATCATCGCTCCACCTAAAAATGTCAAGGCAACGATCGGCTAGTTTATTTTGGCCAGTCGACAATCCATAGACGTTTTATGTCGGATCGTAACTAGTCCAATTTTGACTTTTAGTCTGCTAGCCGCGAGGCGGCGGGGAGTGACAGGACAAATTCACGCGTTTGAGACTTTGCAGGAATGTCTTACCTATATGACCTACATCAAACTTAAAGAAGCTATGGGTCGCTTTGGATCCTTAGGTTCATGAGCGTACTATTTTCGCTCAACCTTAAGGTTTCATTTGAAAGACCACACATGCTTGCACAACTCAGTTAAATTTAAGCAAAATTCCAGGAGGGAATGTCAAAACATTCTAATTTTAGTTCAAAGTACGGGCGTCTCACTTTCGAGTCTTGGGACCCAAGGATCCGGCAAGATATAGATGAATTTAATGATCGTATTTGATAATGTGAGTTCCGACTTAGCATCTGGTAAATATTAAACAAAATTTCTGGAGGGAATTTTAAGTTCTGTTGAATTTTCGCTCAAAGTGGGGGCTCTCATTTTCAAACCATCGGACTCATGAATCCGGCAAGATACAGATGAGTTTAACGGTTCTATTCACACGATGGTATAATATAGTAAATTTTCAGCAACCTTCCCGGAAAATTTACCTATCTTGTATTCCTATTGATAAATGTTCGTTGTACGACTTCGCAAATGCAAGGATATGGTATATGTAAAATCACGAATAATATCGCCTAATCAAACTCGAAATCAAAAAGTTGGCTAACTATGGTACGCTTTGTGCTAAATACGTAAATCAACAGGTTTTCTAGCTTTCTAACCTCGCTCGACTCATACTATCTCTCTAACTCTTACTTCAAGAAGTCATGTAAAGTTGTTCTGGTCGCGATTTTGTTTTATGTTAACTAATGACCGAGGTGTTCAGAATGACTTCGGCTCGGCGAACAAATCATATATCGATTACTTCGGACAATGGATTTGCGAGGGAAGCTGCGATGGACGCAACTATCACGTAAAGGAAAGCACGGGTATACAGGCTACTAATGTTCAGTATTCTATCTCAACTACTCAAGCGGACGTCGATAATCTGTATAACTTATCTTCTCTGTATCGGTGACGGATAACTTCTCATACTGCCTCTCTATCAACTATGAACTATCCATCGCTCGTCCGTCCATCCGCAAAACCCGCAATTGACTATAACACATAATTAAAGCACCGGATCCGGTCTGTAAAACCGACCGAACTCTGTGCTGCTGAAGTCAACTGAACTTACTTCTCTAGTCGGGACGTCTGACCCCGACTGCTTTGTCGATTTAATTAAGACTGGTCTTTTCTAAAGCTAGCCAATAAAATTTTAATTTTGGGATGGCTGCCGTAAACCATTAGCAGTCTGAAACCAAAGCACATTAATTTGATTTATGGGGTCATTAAATTTGTCTGGGGACGCCACTTTTTTGGCAACACTTTGGGATCACAGAAAACTCGTGTCATTTCGAGACAGTTTGCCCTAGTTTCACAGACAGCTTAATCCCCAAGTCGCCGACGTACCAAATTTCCTCTTTATTTCTCGATTTCGGACCCCAGATTAGTCCAATTTTAAGTATTGCCGTGAGGGTACGTGTTTAATATATATGCTAACGTGTACAAGTTAAGTAACATACGAAATACAACAGAAATCTTAGGAATTTTATGATTCTACAGTTTCTACATCTAAGCGTTACTTACCATAGGTGTACCAGTTGAACGCAAATACTACACGCAACCAAAACACCGTGTCCACCTCGGCTAACCAATCACGTAATATATATTATCAGACAGGAAAACAAGTTGAAACAATGCGTATTCTTTTAGCACCGATGAATAGCTATTCAGTTTTCAGCAAAACTGTTAAGTTAGTGAATCACAGCAGCCGTCACATTGCTCACCCCATGAGGCGAACGGTAGCGTCCGGAAAGTAGTAGTACGACAGTTAACAGAGAGATACGTTGAATGGAGTATATTTAATACCCATGTGCTAAACGACATAATCTAGATATATAATGCATCATGAATAAATGGTATGTAAGATATGATAGAAATGATATGGTATGAAATTCCTGTACCAATAAATTCCTTTTTATTAAATAATATGAGTCCGATATTGAAACCAAAGCCATGAAATAGACCACACCAGATAAGTAACAGTTGGTTATATACAAACGAGGAAGAAAGAAGAGGAAAGTGAGACTAGCATTATTTAGTTGTTCAGGGCCTTTGCTATCTCTTCTATAGAAAGATCAGATATAGGAAACATTTGTTGACGCAACTGGTGAATAGATTCGCTGATAGTTTGCACTCCAAGATGCAGTTCAAAAATAGTTGAGTCGACGTTAGTAGTCCACTCAGCTTGATCTTTGCATGCTTGCTCGCCGAACTCATTGAACTTCAATAAAAACTGTTCGAATTTGCCCGACAGGTGGTCTATTTTAGACCGAGTAAAAGTCATTTCTTCACCGTATTTGTGCTCAAGATTGTCAAGTTTGGTTTTGAATTCGGCTAGTTCATTTTGTCATTGAAGAAACGACTGCGACGAAGTTGGATGAGATAGTTCCGACCGAGAGTTTTTCTGAGACATTAGTTCAGACATGTCATTCCCGTCGATAAGCTCAATGTTTGGTGTAGTTAAGTCAGTCACTGATATCTTATCATCTGCCTGCGAAGTGGATGGCATCATCTTGTCTGCAGTTGACGAAGAACGTGAAGAGTTATTGCCAGAGAGATTGTGGTTGCTTTGTTCTAGATGCCTTAAGAACATTGACCAGTACGAGCCACTAACTTTCGTTGTCTGTCCGCAAGTTAGAAGTATATTTTTGAACTGCTGAAGGGTCAACGTGGCGATGAATTTTAGAAGTTGGCGATAGATCTATCCTTGCTCTGGTTGATTAATGTCGATCAAGACGAACAGAAAGTGCAAGATTTTGTGAGCGAATGCAGCCGAACAGTTATACTGCTGCAAGTCGTGATCAGATGGTAGTAAGTCAAGTCTGGATGCAAGTTGTGTGAAGAAAAGCTGTTGAATCAGAACGATGTCATGCATATTGAACATGGATCTTACGCTACAGTCACAATCACCATAGCGAGAGAAGTCCTCAAACCTAATGCACGTTTCTCCATAGCGAGTCTTATAGACTGTGGAAGACGTTCAGGTTGCATGCGAAAGCTGTGCGGTTTCGGCTTAGAGTAAATTAAAATATTTGCACTCTTAATTTCATCTGAAATGAGCTGTGAAAAAATAATTAATGATCGAAAAGTTAATATATTAATTATATACGCCCTAAGATTATGTTTATAAGTCTAATAACGAGGTCTGTAGTGATATCGACTTCCTCTATTAATTTCCAATGTTGGGGCGTCTATGTGAGTTGTAACATCCTCAGAAACCGCGATATGTGTGCGTGCAACATCGTTAGTATCAGAACTACCTGGCTTTTCAGCAAAATTGTTAAGTTAGTGAATCACAGCAGCAGTCGTCACAGTATATTAAAATTAAATTAATTATTAATTTAATGTTTGAGTAATTAATATATGAACAAAAAATCCTATATTAAATATGGTAAATGTAATAGTTTATTATTAAATCTCTTCCAGACAGATGTGTAAATAAGCCCATGTACTAAATAGTAGTACTTTATTATTTTCATATAAATAATCTACAAAAACTCCTATATTATTATTAAATTTATAATTAATATTTACTTAATATATTAATAAAATTTTTGCTATACAATATATGGTAACTTAACTATTTTATTTTCAGTCCCGCTCCAGACAGATATGCCAGGGGATAACCGGAACCGTCCATTTAAACTAGAACCGGAACCGTCCATTTAAACCAGAACCTGGTCTTCGAAACTTATATATAGTAAAACAGATGAAAAAAGAAATGAAGGCACAGTTGATTTAAAATGTATTGAAAATAACTTTTACATTAAACTTGGTGTATTGCGATGGCATTATTGCCTTTCTGAAGCTTTAAAGAGGCTGAGGAAGCTAATAATATTGATTTATTGATCAATATGTCTGTTCTTGGGCACCCAGAGCAAAAAGTCTTCCACTATACATCCTTGCGTATACTGCGTCAAATTGAATGTGCTTGTAACTAAATATGCTTGCTTATAGCGCAGAATAAACACTTTCGGTCTGTCTCCAGTCGTCTCCCTTTACTACACATACGTTTATTCCATGTTATTTTGTAGGAAACTTGAAATTATTGGTTTATATGATTCTAAGACAAAATAATAGATGGTAATTTTCTGATCAGTGGTCAGAGACATTGTTTAGGCTAGCGTTGTGCAAACAGTGCCAATCAGTTACATGATAATGATAACTTTCTAATCAGAATTCTATAAATGAGACTAACTGTGATAATGCTCGCACAGTTTCAATAAATACAGGTCATTGTCAAGAAAGCAGTTTACGTTACTTTACTTTAATGTAGACTGACTTATAAAGTTTACAAGCGAACTGGCTGGTGCTTGACGCAATTTATGTTAGCGAAGCTTACAGCTAAGTACTTCTATGTAATCCATACTATGTTACCGAGTTGGGCGGTTTAATTGGAACATACCCTACATTCTTCTGAGTGTGTAAACTAGCTACTACAAGCATCGTCCTGGCTTTGTTTTAACAAACTCCTGCAGGTTAAGAGGAAAAATTCCTAGCGAAATTATTTGCCCTACTTAAGTTTCACACGGCAAATTGCTGAGTTAATCTTTTCTTTTGCTTGGTTGTATTGGAACTTGATCATTGTGTATCTATATTACATGTTTGGACCACATGTGAAGCAAAAACGTGGAAAATTTCAAACAAAATTTTTAAACTGGAATTCCGGTATGGTTTTTGCCCTTTGCCGGAACCGCAACCGGAACATGATTTTCGCCGGAACCATGTTTATTATCCTTACAGACATATATCCAAACATATATTGCTATACATTTGGGCCGACGTCTGTGTAATCAAGCCGTTAAAAAGTGAACAAACATGGTTGCAGGGTACAAAAATGAGGGTCTCGGTCCCTCAAACACCTCCGGGGCACCAAACGGGCCTCGGATTCAGACTCGGCTCTTCTAACCGAGCTTTTAGGTACCAAACACGTCACCTTTCAGACCAGAAGGGTAACCGGGCTCTTGGGCGAGCCCATTCCACTAATTGAAGGTTCTAGGGGTTTCCCCTGGTTCGGTGATAGACATATATAGGCAAACAACGAAGGTGTCACACGTAACGCAGCGAGTAAGCGGAATTCCGGTTGCGGTTCCGGCAAAGGGCAAAAATCACACCGGAATTCCGGTATAAAATTTTTTGTTTGCAAATTTCCACATTGTTCATATATGTAATATATGCAAACATATGTAATATACACAATGATCAAGTTCCAATACAACCAAAAAAAACGAAAAAATTGTTAATAGAACTCTGCAAATTCCCGTGTGCAAAGGAAGTAGGACACATAATTTCATTAGAAATTTTTCATCTTAACCCTACACGAGTTTGTTAGCAAAACAAAGCCGTCTCAATGCTTGCTATATATAGCTATTTTGATATTTAAAACATTTGCATTCAAAAATATAAATTCCGAGGCAAAAAATTTTTGGATTTAGTTGACCATGGGGGTATCGGCAGAGTGAAAGGACGTGGAAATTGGGAATCCTCACACATCCTCCTCCATTGTGGTCAGGCCAGGTAAGTGAAACGAGCTAAAACAAAGATTGTTACTATCCGTAAGTCGCGAAATATGATAATGTCCGTTAGTGGCTTTTTTATAGGTCTAGACACATAACTCAACTTTAACATATCGGATTCATTCGCGCAACACCTCATTAATTTGAAAGCTTGAAATCTCTATTAATACACTTTTGATTCTTCTATTATGTGGTGTGCTGTTATTATTATGAGTAGGTGTATTTTATTATTATGACTTGGTGTGCTGTTAGTATTATTTGCGCACAAGAGTGGATTGAGGCGGGTTTTTGAAGAGCCCAAATACACTAAAACAGTAGTATTCCACAATCGCTCGGGCTATATGGGTGGCACGGTCTTATTTTTAGAGCAATTTATCCTCTAGCATTTATACTAGCATATTGTAAGTTCTTAAATGCGCTGTAGGCCGTTGTATCTTCTCGACTATTCAAGCAACATGGCTGATATACGGCGGTTCGTTTTGTAATTTGATGCTGAAAAGTAGCTGTGTACGTAATGAAAACTTTTCTTTGGAAGATCAATTTGTGCCGCTTCAGCAAATATTTAATGTCCTGAAATTTAGTCCAAACCAAAAAAGGTTGGAAGCTATATTTTTCTCTATCATATCTCAATACATTTTTATGTAATATTACTAAAAATTGTCGAATAATGTCATTACACTCAGCTGGTTTCTTTTTGTAAAACGCGATATCCAACGCTGAATTGGTTTGGGATTCCAATTGAACTAGTAGCGGCTGTTTATAAACAATAATGAAGACCTTGTAGTTTTCAAAATGTATCTACTGTATTTAAATGATATTATTTTAATGAATCTAGCCTCGTGATCAAAAAAGTGTACAAGGATTCGAAGCTTTGGAGAGAGAACTGGTGTTCGATATCGATTTAACGGATTATGATGATATTCGGCGATGTTGTTCGTAAGATTACGTATTTTCAGGCAAAAGCGAAAAATTAAACCTTAACAGCAATTTTCATTGTAAATGTTAAGCTTTTCAATGTTTTACGAACGTTCAGCCACAGCGGACTATAACAGTATGGCTCGATACCAGAAGTTGGTGCTGGTTGACCTCAGCCACTGATCATCGTTGATGTCATGGTTATATCAATGTAAACTCTTTGTAGCATGAGAAGAACAGGTTTCCGTCCGTCCAAAAGATAACAATAAAACTGTGTCTGTAATTTATTTGGTCCACTCTTGAGGACACAACTTAGAACGCATATAAGTGAGACATTTTCTGCCCAGGTTTTCAATGCCTACTGCTGACACGTCATGCTAATTGATAACTCATTAAATAATACAAAAGTCATGTTAATTGAGATGAAACATTGTCATGTTAAACTCATTAAATGGTACAAAACGATTTTCCTCATCAATTATGTGCAATTAAAACTTTTGACTGTTTTTCCACATTGTTTTCTTTGCAGAATTTCTAAATTTCTTAAACCAGCATTTAATATAGCAACACCCTTTATTGTATCTTTGTTACTCGCTCTAGGAAAATTTAAAATGAATGGCAGTTTTAAATATTGTAAGGGGCGTTGCGAACGTGTTGTATTCGGTTGGCAGCTTCCTTATATTATAAGCAATTTTTATCGGAAGGGGAATTCCGCTTATACATTATTAATTTTTTTATTTTGCAAAAACCAGAAAATTCTATATACTTTGCAGTCATAGGAACCACGGCTGATATACTTTGTACCATTGAATAACCCGAACCGAAATTAGCTGTAATCTGAACTTACATTTTTTCGGAACCGGAAGTGGAACCTGGTGTTATCAATAAGGTAAAATTGAAAGAAGTATTAATGGGATTCTTGCTTTTTGGAAATGAATAATGGACACATGCGGTTATTTTAGTACTGAAACACGGTGGTTTCATTGTTTTAGAAGTGCGTTGGATGTTTTGCTACCCATATGCAGTGCTGCACGGGACTATTAATGCTAAATTAGGGCAACAAAATTGTGAAATTTTGGCATTTTGCAATAATTTGTTGTACGTTAATGGATAGGTGTGGCTATAGAGCTTCCCATACCAGTTCGGTAACTGGATACGATTAATGCTTCTGATCTTATGTCGAAATCAGCTAATTTGACAAGCACTACGTCCCTACAAAGTAAAAATTTTCTTCACAATAAGAGGAAATAACCGCTAATTTTTCAGCTTGCACCACGAACCCGAAACCTGCGCTGATTTTAAAAATTCTCAGGTAATAAGGTTAGACTCTACCCGTTTGCTATTCACGATTAAAAGGTGTGTAACACTGTCACGTATATTGTGGAAAACACAATTTGGCAGTTGTCACAACATTTATCAGTTTCTCGGCACTACGTATGCCTCCACACAGCATGTACATCCACTTGTAAGAAAAGGCCACTAATATGTGCTTAAAGTTACAACCACCGATTCTCCTAGTGTGTTGCGGGTGTATCGTCTTACTGTGCCTTTAAAATGGATTCAGGAAGCTCAGTTTCGAACTTTAAATAGGCAACAAACACAAACTAGCAATGTTTACCCAAGCCACAGTTCCCGCTATCGAATGAATTAGTGTTGTTAGACAGTGTTCAGCAATGTGAAATACTCGACATTGTCTTATGTTGTGGCCTTACAACCACAAAATTTAACTGATAAAAACATCTCGCAGTATAGCTGTCGGAACATACTAGGCAGGAACCGTTCGGGTCTAGCTCAAATAACGAGATGGTTAAAAAATCCTGGACTATGATTACTTCAAAACGTATAAATATGCTAATGTTTGATCGATTGGTTTTATTTCTGTGTGCCTTATAAACTTTTGTAGAAGTCGATATGCGTGTATTAAAAAATCAAAAGAAGAAACCAAGGGTGTCTGAGCGAACACAACGCATATTATATTTCTTTTTATGTTACTAAATAGTATGAAAGATAGTGTTTCAGTATGTTGTCTTCTATAACTATAAACTATTATCGCAAAATACACTACATTATATACAAAAGACATGAAACCGGAACTTCGATCCCGGCATAAATTAGCCGGAACCCAAACCCAAACTTTGCCGGAACCGGAATTCTGGTTACTCTCTACTTTGTATGTCGTGTGCAGTATGGTTGTGTCAGACTTCGTAAAGTTACTTTTATAAGTTGTGATAAACCTTGACCCAATTCGATCAGGTTCTCAGACGTTGCTGCTGCTTTGTTATGGCTTTTTAAAGGACAGAAAAGTAGACTAATCGCACCATTACCAAAAGTGCCAAGTCTGCAATTTTGCCTATTCCATTTGAAACTTCGTGACAACCTTGTAGTCAAAATACTTACAACTTGACATTGAAATAGCAATCAGGATCGGGGAAAGTCTGAGGCATTTGAGTATATTTCACAATCAATCTATACTAAATCTGACAGATTAATTTCATTGTTGATGGTTACTGCATGTTTTTCGAAGATAGGAATTAACTCTAATGTATCGGTGCGGTTCTTAAATCAGTTTCGTTACCATTGTGGTGCCATATTTAGAAAAATGTTTTTCGATAATTATTGTTGAGTTTGCAAAAAAATATTAGGGGTTATTCCAATCAGATTTTACATTTATTTTAGTACAACTGCTGATGTACTTTTGTAGTCTGCGATTTATATTGTAGTGCATAGATTTATTGTATACGTTTGCTTTAATCACGCAATATTTTCAGAGGCGGTAACATGTGTGATAAATGTTGGATCTATATTGTTGTTGCTGTAAAGATTTTGGACGGTGCGTTGAAAGGTGAGGGACCCAATTATTTAGGCTACTAGTCTGGCCTCTCCACAGGACCAAATTTTACCTGTGTGGATTTGAGGACCGTCAGATCCAACCTGGGGTGCCCGAAAGAAATCCTCTTCTTCACTTCCACTCTCAGGTTTACTGCGGGAAACCGACCCCACCAAGGGTAACTGTGCTAATTTTGTATCTTATCGCATTTTTCATGCATTCAGTCGGAAGTAACAGGGGAATAGCGGGAGCTTAGGATAGGGACGCCTACGGACACACCAATGTGGGATCAGTCGATCGGCGGGAGAATGGGTCTTCAGGGAGGGCATAAATGTTCGAATTTTGTGGTATTCAAAATTTTTCCAATTTCCTCCGATTTTTGAAGATTTCTACCAATTTTTGTCTATTTTCTCTCCAGTTTTGTCAAAGTTTTCCGCTCGGAGGCGGAGCCTCGGGGGATAATTCCATCTCCCTGCTCTATGAGCATGTATAGATTTAGGCCAAAAGCGGTTTGTTTCTAAATAGATCTATAAGCAAAATTACACTTAAACAACAATATCTCAGCAACCTCTCGAGCTATGTCGGTGTTAGATTTCATTTTGTAGAGTAATTAATTCTCTGTATAGTACATGGTATGCCGCTAGTGTCATTGTGTACGCTGCAGGGTTGGGACAAACTGACTTTTTTAATAACTGGGCACATGAGACTCAAAAGACACGAAAACGGTATTTCTTCGCTACCGCTCCTGTTATATGAGAGTTATTGGTGTCATTTTGTAGTATCAGCTGTATTGCTTAAATACTTGAGGAGATATACACAAAAAGTGGACATTTACTCAACAATATTCCAGCAACACCGCTGCTATTCCGCCTATTTTGTAAATTTATGTCCAATAAAGCTATGTGCATCTCTAAACTAGTATGCTGACTTATCGCCAAAATCGTGGACTGCTAGTGTTGAATATGCAATTTAGAGATGTACACATCTATATTGAGCATTACAAAACCGATCCACCCAGCTGTCAGCCATGTTGCTTGAATAGTTAAGAAGATATACCTCATTATTGTGCTCGCAGTGTGCAAGTTCAAAAAGGATAAATTATTATGCATAATCGAAAACACCCATATAACTAGTGGTTGGAGAGAATTTTCGTTTACTTTGGATACCATGGGTAATTGAAAAATTTAGTTTTGACCCCACCCTGCAGCACAAATAATAATGACAATAGCAATACAATACTTGGAGCTACATAGAGGATCGATTTCACTATAAGATGAATCCAAGAACACCTATACAGCTCGAGTGGTTGCCAAGGTATTACCATTTATTTCTATTTTGTGTCCCACTGACCGTTTGAAACCCTTTTTTGACCCAATCCTGCAGCTTAAATAATAACAGCAGAATACCATTCGCATGTACATAGATGATGATTCGCTTGACAAAATAAGACCAAAACCAAAGTGTAATATATGATGGAGATATCTGGCTAGTCCAAAGTGAGGGGCCCACGGCATTTTCGCTTCCCGGCGCTTCTACCCCTCCCCCCTGCAAAAATTCGAGTACCCCCCGGCTCAAAGCTCCTGCTGAGAAAAATAAACGTCTAAACGCGTCATAATCCGGCAAAAAAATTGCCCCCCCTCGGCAAAATCTGGCACCCCCGGCATTTGAACCGGAGGCCCCTCGGCTATAATTTCCGAGGTTTGGACTAGCCAGGATATTACCATTTTCTTGAGAGTTTTGTCCCATGGGCCCATTTTAGAATCCGTTTTGACCCGAATCCAAATCGTAGGAGAACCGCATACCAAAGCTAACTTAAAAGACTTAGTTGCTGCACAAATTGCTGGCTTCTCAAAACCGAGACAGGGGCCTCTCTCCGTTCCACGCAACCCGCCCCCTGACTGCTTTGGCGCATCGCTATTCAATTTTTTATCTTCAGAATTGGTCGAATAAACGTTCATTATTTACAGTTTTCGCAAAAAATTTTCAGCCTCCGCAGATGGTAACCCTAACAACCACACAAGTTTGCTAAGAAGTAACAACAAATGTGCGAAATAGTGACAGTTAAGTTATATATTGCGCAAAAATAAAAAAATGACCCCCCCCCAAAAAAATGAATTTTGATCCCCATTTCGTGCTTCCCTCCGGTCCGGGAGTGTCCGTGGAGAAGCCAGATTTCGGTGAGGTATCTACACCCATTGTTAAGTTACAATAAGTGGCGTGATTTATTGGGCCTCGCGGGGTCCGACTCGAACCTTTTGGCCCGCTTTTAGGGGGAAGATGTCGGAATCAGGCTTTACGCCTGAGTAAAGAACACAAATTCAAGTTTTCAAATGAGTTATTGCGCGAATCAATCCTCCAAGCCTAAGTTGAGTTATGCCTCTCACCCTAAAACCCAATAACGGACATTGTCAAATTTCACTGCTGTCACAGCTTGTAATCTTCGTTCGCTCGTTTCACTCACTACACCCATAGTTCAATTGCATATTCCACACTCAGAATTCAACACCTTGGCGATGAGACAAGCTATTAGTCATTTACAGGAACTGCTTATTTTTTGATGCTGCGCTTCGCACTTTTTGCCATGATTAGCAGCAGTATTCAATTTTGTTATAGCCTTTTTGTTCAAATGGTTATTTTTGATGTCACCACAAAGAACCTTGGGGAAGCTAAAATTTGGGAACTGCCGAAATCCAGGAACCTACTCCCCACCGTGGAGAGATCATGTAGTATGAGTACAGATGAATAAATGAATTACAAAGAATGATACGTGAATGCCGTATTGTATTGACGAATTTTAGTAGCTACAGTCACGGCCAAAATAAGTTAAAATGATCGAATTCCATGGTTCTCGACGAACCAAAATTTCGATCGATGTAGGTGAACGAATTTCGGTTGATCTCAATTCAATGAAATTTCGTAGGACTTTGATTAAACGAAATGTTGACCGTTTGAATTATTTATGTCGATGAGTTACAAAAATTGACATTAGTGCATAGAATGGAGTACATTCTAGCACAAATACGAAACAGCATGAGTTCATGTGAAGTCTCAACGTATGCACAGCACATTATGAGCAAAATATCGTACGACGACATGAAAATTTTAATCTTAGAGCACTTATATTTCGCCTCGGATTCCTAAAAACTGTAACTGTGAAATTTGATAACCATAGTTTTTCTGCAAACATTTCACTTCCGATGTCCTTGAGTGCAGCGTAAATCCTAATTTTTCGCTTTTTACAACAACAATCAACCAGAAGATGTGTGGATTTATGTGTCCTTTCTCAGTAAATAATCAAACTGCAAAATTTTGTTATTTTGCGGCCGAAATCGATATTTTATATCTGTAAATACACACGATACATACAAAAACATTTATTGTTGGGCAACAGAGGCTTTGAAGTCAAGCAGCGGCCCGGTAAAAGTTTAGGTCAGCAGATTGTTAACGGCCCACCAGCGACCAATGCACGGCTGACGGCCAAGAAATTTCTCATACTGCGATGCGGATAACTTCAGCATTGTTTGAGAATTAGTTTCGTTTTCATATTATGCAGGTTTTGTATAGCGCACAAAGTAACCGTCAAAGCGTCGAATCCTACGCCAGGTAGACAATAGCTATATTTTTACTATTTATATTTTTGTGCAACGGCCTGCTTTGCGGTCTATCATTGAATATTAACGAGTAATAAACATATACAAACGCATAATAAACAAAATACTTAAATATGATTAGATTGTACTAGGCTGTACAAAGTCTGTGCATGTTGATTATTGGTGATTACGTTATAGGTCCGGTAGTCTGGTTTAGTCTACTTGCTATTCAGCAGTAAACATTTAGCTTCTCCAAATTACAAAAATTATACCTTTGGCTTAACCTGGACCCCCTACTTCCCTATTTGGAAAAGTCAGATCATAGACCACGGCTGGCCGACCGACAGCCTATTGTACAAAGTTATATTGTTTATGAAGTAGGCTATCATAGGGACTAAAATGATTTGCAAATTGCCATTTTGTAACATCATTTTTACCAATGGGTGTATGGCACCGAGAGATTCGTAGCAAGAATCCAGATACTGGCTAAAAGTTAGCATTTTATCATATTTTCGAGCCGTTTGTTGCCTCTCGTATTAGTATGATTCTTAGGCCATCTGCGGAATTCCCATCGCTAGCTCATGCGGTCGTGCTCTCTAATTTTGATATTGTGGTTTTGCGCGTAGTTGGGCTTTGTTCACATGAAAATGTGCTAAATAAATACCATGGCTTCAAACCAAGTTAATCATACTCGTAGCTAGACATTAAAGGTTATAGTAATGTCGACCACATTCACAGCTGAAATTCTATGGTATTGGGTTCAAAAATTTTTGAATATGTAAAGTTGCACCTAAACAATTGTACACAGCTGCAGCAATACAAACGTAGCTGTCTGCCATACACAATATTGCTATCCGTCTGAATTGTGTAACATGCATATATGGTATCCGACGTGAGTAGTAGTGGCTAATTAAGAACTACCATTTGCCATGTTGTAATGAATCCAATACATAACGATGTAAATGAACACAAAAACGTGATGTTTTTCGGCAAACAAAGGTTTCACTGTCAACATTTATTTAAACCATTTACTCTATTATGCTCGCTTGTCGCAAAAACGCTAAAATTGTTATTAAATGGGCTGGGAAACGGCGCAAAAACGTTTTTATTGATGTTAAAGGCAAGTTTCAACCTTTTTTACTGAAATTAGTCAAATTTTTAACGTTTTAACTTCGGAAACAGTTTTAATATATGTCTGGGGTGTTTTTTTACGGGGAGCCTAAGATTTTGCCAGGTGGCCCCAACCGGGGGGCGCCCACCCTCCACTGTGGAGAAGCCAGTTATGTGCGAGTTTGCTCTGAATATTCGATTGTTTTGCTAATGCGATGGAAGTAAATGTCAGAAATTTGTTTTGCCCCCTTTATTTAATTGCGGTTCATAATGGGTGCGGGCGACTGATTCCAGTACAGATTGTTTCGAACCCATGCATAGTGCTCCGCTAAACTTTGATCCGTTCAATTTTTGCCCTGTGAAAATTCCCAACTCTTAAAGCTATATGGTTCAACACTATTTATCAAGCGAAACATAAATTTAACCTTCCCATTGAACCTTCTGTCATACAGAGTCTCAAATTTGTCTTGAGTTCTGTTATAGGAAGTAGGGTTACGATATTTCTTCAATTACTTTGATTCGAAATGTCAGGACATGTTTTTGAACTATAATCCATTATTACATTTGTAAAATAAGCTTATATAATGTTTTTAATGATTTCACTGAGTTTTAGATGATTTTGGTTTCAAGCATCGACTTTGGGTGTATTCGGGGCGACGAGGTGTCCACTGTTGGATTTGTGATAAATCTGCTAGGCAATTATCACCAGAAGCCCGGGCCTCAATTGCAGAATACCTATGTTTGGTCACGGTAAATTTAATTTTATGAAAAAAAAAATTTTTGGCGTACAAAGCTACAAACTATAAAGTAAATTTAATTCTTGATCAGTGCTACTCAATAGATTTTTAAACTGGTCATTAACTTTAGACATTGTTTTAGCTTCTGCTTGAGATGCATTATGAAGGCTTGAGATATTCGGCCAAACGCTGGAAATTTGGTGCTTTTATGTTCGATATTTGAATTGGGATTTAGATATTTTCAGGAAAATATTCTGCATGCCGGTGTTCCGATAGGTCTCATGTAGTAGAGGGAAGGTTCATGTGTTCATGTTTCAACCAAAATTTTTTGTGGGGGGATATTTTACACTATATATATTGGATTTCATGTATAACAACAACTAGCCTTACAATATTATTTGATCCACTGAAGTGGGCTGTGAGCCATCGGTTTTGACCACACTGTAGCTCTGGGATATGTTCTTTTAAAGTGAAATGCAGTTACGTTGGACTATACTTTAAATTAGTTTACGCTCATGTGTTGAACATTATACTGTTTAGGTTTAATATGCTAGAATAGGAACCCGAACGCGTTCATATATTTGAATACTGCTGTGTTTAGCTGCTTTACTATTATGAGCAAAATAACTAGTAATAGCACCACCATTGCAGCTGCTTTATTGCAGAAAAGGCGACGATATAACTCCAAATAACCAGCAACGAAAGTTTTTTAAGTTTTGAAAGATGTTTTGACTTCAAACGTAACATATCATTTTTAAACCGATATCTTGAAACTCAACAATGAAATATTTGCAAGACGCCATTGTCTTTTTTTAGAAATGTTCTAGTTCTTACTTATAACTATAATAGCAGCATTAGTAATATGTTCTCATTCCGTTACATTTGCCCCCTATAAAAGGGAACGTCCTCCTTCACTTAGGGTACACAGATCATTAATTCTTGTGTTCTGCACGCTGTTTTCGCTTGATCACTTTCGCCACTGTTGTAGCTTTCGTGTCCTGTAACACACAACATTCGACCCAACCGACTACGATAATATAGATGTTGGCAACGCTCGACTTCGGAAGTGGACTAAGTATGTCACATTCTATCATATGCATGCCACTGATATTCATCGGGTGCAATTGTGGTATTGTTTTAGCTTTCGGTGGTTTCCTCGTAATGCAACTCGGGCATTCTTTACACCATTTTGCAACGTCGGAATAAACCTTCGGGCAATAGCATCGTTCAGCAATTTTCTTATAAGTTTTATGATTTCGAGATGTTCGTCGAATAGATGGTCATGACAAGCTATCGTAACATCTTTTCGCAGATATTCAGGTATATAAAGTTCTTGCTGATTTAAGTCACTTTTTCGATTGAGCAATTCGTCCCAAAGAAATCACGGCTCGCAGGAGCACCCTCCTAATTTTGAAAATGACTTGCACGTGTCACCAGATTGTTGTCTGACTCCTGTTCAGCCTCTGTGTTCTCTGAGGCAAGCGATATGAATTCTGACGTTGTTACGTTACCGTGTGCTGCACTTTCCGCCTTCAATTTGGCCAATTTAGAACAAGATTCGCAAATATCAGTCTTTAGTTCGAAATCTGGATAGTTGCTATCAGTGAGAGTGTGTCAGCGTTCAGATTTTCTTTATCGGGCTTACGAACTATATTAATATTATAGCCTTGATGTTCCATCTTCAAAGTTGATCATGAGGATATTTCATTGTCAACAGCCACTTAAGAGGTTGGTATTCTGTAACGACTGAAAAATAGCGTCCATAAAGGTGTGGTCTAATGTGTTTGCCCAGATCACAGATAATGCTTCTCGTTCGATTAATGAGTAGCTCCTTTCGGCTTTCGTCAACATTCTGCTCGCCAACGAGAGAGGATGATCCTTGCCATAGGCACTGTCTTGACTAAGGACAGCTCCTATTGCTGTGCCGCTAGCATCGGTTTGTAGCCTAAATGGCTTCGTGTTATCGGAAAAAATCAGTATTGGTGTCATCATTAGTAACTTATTAATTTTATCAAAAAACGATTGTTGGCATTCTGCCGTCCACATAAATTCAAACAACGTTTTTCTTGTATAACGAATACAAAGTATCCGCTAACTTTGCAAAGCACCGGACAAATTGTCTGTGATACGACGTCAAACCAAAATTCCCCACGTATTTAGCATTTTTAGAAATACGCCATGTCAAAATCTTGTTTACCTTGGAACATTCCGGAGATAACCATCTCGCAACAGAATATGTACTAAGTACGGTGCTGCTACTGGATGTGACACTTGCTCAACTTTAGCTTCAAATTTGCTACACGCGATCTTTGAATTATTTGCTGCAAAGTTGACAGCAATGCATCAGCGGTCGAACCTATCAGCAAAATATCCAGATATATTAAACAAACTTTCCAGTTCAAACCAGCAAGCACAGATTCCATAAGCTTCTGAAATGTAGCTGGTGCCTTGGTCAAACCGAAAGACGCGGAATTGAAATAAAAACCATCATATGTAATGAACGCTGTTCTTGATCGACTACTTTGCTTCATTTCAATTTGATAGTAGCCACTTTGCATATCCAATGACGAGAAATATTTTTCATTACCGAGCGATCCGAGTGCATCATGCAGCTCGTTTCATGGGTTAGCTATCGCGCCGTATGATATTCAGTTTGCGATAGTCTACGCAGAAGCTGTGCGTTCCATCTTTCTTTGGCATCAGTACAATCAGCGATGCCAATTCACTAGTTGATGGCTCGATTATACCACTTTTAAGCATCTCATTTATCTTTTGAGACACTACTTCGCGTAATGCAAATGGTGTTGTCTAAGGTTTCTGTCGAACCGGAGGAGCACTGCCAGTGTCTGTTTCATGCTTCACAGCTCTCGGTAAACCTAAATCATGATAACCACGGGAAAAGTTATCTGAATATTCATTTCAAAGAGCCCACTAACGTGTAAGTTTGCTTAGTGTTTCAACGCTTGTTAAATTTCTGATGGAATATTTTCGTTCGGACGGATAATAATAGTCGATCACAATTTGCTAATAAAATAAAATTTCTGACTTCGCTTTGGTAGAGTTTTCTCTTTGCCAGCGCAAGCCAGGTTAATTATCAATATGCAATAGCAATCATACTTAACTGTTGCTTTACAATCAGATTGTTTTAGACGTTTAGTACAAAACTGATGGCTGTAATAGTATACGTGTCAAAGGATCGCTATTATTCAAATTCTACTTTCATCAAAAAACTTAAGTTATAAAATGGAGGAACGTCTATCAAGATGATGTTATGGGTTATATCGCTAAAACATTGGCCGTAAATCACAGAAAATCTGTATAAACTAAAGGTTTCAAAGGCGTTCACCAAGCACTAGTATAGTTAATTGTACATTTATTAACGAAAGCGTCTAGTTTTCTTTTTACTTCTATAATTCTTATAATGACCTTTTTATTAAGTAAAATTTATGTTATATTTTGATAATTTCCAGGGGACTTCGTCAATGAAAAAGAAAGTAAGGCTGTTATCAGGCAATAAAATCGAAGATGCCAGCATTATCCATCCTTCAATCTATCGAGCTGCCGGCGTCATAGTGGAGCATTGGGAACAACTGCTCGAAGCGCAAGATCCGTTAGATACTGAGGACAATTGGAATATGGTTGTCGACATGATTGATTTGTCCACTGGAAACGGTAATAATTTGCTTTCTGGCAAAATCTATTTTTGATCTTTGATTTTGAATCAGTTAAACATAGTTTTGAAATAGCAATTCTGCATAGTTTGTGTTTTATAGTTAGTAAAGCACCCTGTGATACAACCGCAGTGTCTTTGTAGGTTCTACAAACTCTGGAAAGCACAATGAAGGATTTAGTTGAGGGTTCTGCGGGACCAAGAGACTCAACTAAGTTAGTCCGCATATTGTATGGTGGGACATCTAGGTGGTGTGTCAAATTGCCATAAAAAAATGGTATTTCATTGTGGAATATGCATTAAACATCGCCAGTTTACTGTAATTGTACATTATTGTACGGTTGTACTGGTTTAGCTGCTACACGCAACTGTCGCTGACGGTTTTTACACTTTTTGTTTTAACTTTGTTCAATTTAGGGATTCTGGTGGCTGCTAGCTGGTTAAGAAATGGGCTTATGTACTTTTGCTAGCAGGGATTATTGCCTATATTCGAATTTCGAGAGCCGAATATATAGAGGGATTATTTTGCGCCGACGAGAAGAAACTTGTTGAAGCTTTGATGTGAATTTATATTAGTACATACAGTACCGTAAATTAATAGCGACGCAGAGAGAGTTGGTAGTGGTGCTGTTTAGACTGTTATCGATCTCAGAGAATATGATACTGTTTTGCACTACCTTCATAGTATTTGTAATTAACGTTTCTGCTATGTGCGTGATACCAAGAGTGTATAAGGAAACATTATGTCACTTCGCAGCACTAGGTAAACATGTATTTGATGCTACGAGCGTTTTCAGCCTTACCCTACAAATTTCTGGAGGTGTGGATCATCATGCGCAGACCCTCCTTGTGGGGCACCTCGGTTCCGACCGCAGCAGTTTTGAGTAAATGCTGGTTGAACCTCAACACTGGGGTCCGAAGTACCAGCTATATCACTTCAAATTGATGTTACGCATAATAAAGCCCCCCCCCCCCAGAAATGAGGTGGATAAAGCTAAACCTTTCGTGCCATCAAACGAGTGCTTGCACTAGAGTGATGGGAAGTAACATGTATATAATTCTTCGCTTATACAGTACTTGCCCGAAATGATCGTCGCTCGCTAGCAACGGTCGCGACACGGTTTATAACACAATTCGCTTGCTGCTCGATAGCTTGAAACGCGGCAGTCATTCCTGACATGTACTGTACAAGCTGGAATTCTGTTCTTTCGAAGCAGATGAAACAAAATTTTACTAGCATCGCTCATGAGTGCAAATAATGTTTTTTTTTATTTCTGGCAGTAACGCCACTTACGAATTTTTATTGGAAATTATATATATTTTTGTAGGATTAGGCAGAATTTAAATTAATAAATTTAATGTTTGTGTGCGTTCTTTTTCTCCAGTATCGTTGTCCGGACACCTAAAGGCCGAATTCTTGAAAATGTCCTCGTGCAATTCTATTAGCCGATGGCGACAGCTTGTGAATTTTTTGCACAGGGTAATAAATTGGTCATCATGTATTTTGTTAATTAGCTTTCCTTTTAACCATTGGACTGGCTGCTGATAACCGTTGCTAAATTTGGTTTGACCTAAGATATTATTTATTCGATGTTATACTTTGGGTTTAATTTTGAAAATTTATTGTTCTGAAGGCCGAATTGTTTAAAATAATGTCATTTAAATAACTCTATTAACCGATGGTGACAGCTGCTGAATTTTTTTCACAAAGTAACATTGTGGTTTTAAAATTATTTCTCTTTTTACCAGTTTGACTGTGACTGGTGCTAATCGTTGCTAAATTTGGAATCATCTAACATTTTTCTTGTTTGATGTTATATTTCGGTTTTATTTTTTGAAAATTTGGCGTTCTAGCAAGGTTGAAGCTACCAACATCTCTTCCTCTTGTGTTAAAATAGTGACCGTTCCATAGCTTTCCAAAACCTGATGGCTTTTTGGAGGATTCATGTCGATTCTTGGCTGATCTAAATGCTGCATATTTACGTATTTTGAAAATTTAGACTGTCCAATAATGATGTACAGAATTAACTGTATACACAAACGTGTATAAACGCACACAGTCAGAAGCGCGTTTAAGCGCACATGCGCTGAAACGCCTTTAAACGTACACTCACGCAGACGGGTTTAAGCGCAAGCGAAAGCAAATGTGTTTAAATGTGCGTTTCAACCATCTGCATGCGTGTGGTGAGTTTGCGTGTTTTTATGCAGTTAGTTCTGTCCGTGACTGTACAAATCAAGCTATAAAATACCCTTCTAGCAATAGTCATTAATTTATAAAAATATATAACATTACATTAAACATAAATCTTGGGTCATTAGCATATCATAAATTTGTGTTTCGGGTGAATGGGAGATACACATAGAGCATTTGGAAAGTGGTGTTCTCCACTATGCACAAACATTTAATTATTCTTTTATATAGCTTTGTGTTTACATAAACTGTGCTCAAAATATTTTTGAAAGAAAAGCGGTTAATCTAATCTAATAGTTCGTAATAGATTGCCAATGCTCATTAGTGTATTACGAAACTATCTATAAATTAGCTATTTAACTGTATTTGTCTAAGGTGTATGTGAACTTCGAGCGTGAATGTTTGCTGTTTGCCGTTATAGAACGCAGAGTCTGAATTCCAAGCGTCCAAGGCTGTATTGGAGCTACAGCTGCAGTTAGCATATCCAAGGCTGGATATCAATGTGACCAAGGGACTGAACCATTTGCTTAAGGGGCCTTTCTGTGTACATCCCAAAACAGGTGAGTTCCAAGCGTTGTATATCTGTTAAGCTATGTAACATAGGAATGTGCATGTTCTGACGCCACACGTCCGCGTCGATTTTTAAACACCAAAAATGAAATCTCATTTAAAAGGTTTGTTCTTGTTTATTAATCAAGGAATGAAGATTTTGTAAAAATTCGAATAGGTCTTAAATCCAGTAATAATAATTGAACAAAAAAGTTCATTTTTTTTGGAAAAACGCTTTTTGGAGTTTTTAAGTTTTTTGCTAGTTTTGAACAAGCAGCTTTAAATTTTTTGTTTTGTGATATCAGATAAGGTAAAATCACTAAGTTTCTCTAAGCTTACGCTATGCAACACTTAAGCATTACCATTTTAGGTAAATGCTCTCGGGCATGTAACGTCACACTAATATCTTTTACGGCAAACTTAACTAATGTATAATCTCACATTAGGAAGGATGTTACGTACAATCTTAATGTTTCGTTGGAGAATTTATTGCTTTTCGTACGATCTATATTGCTGAAACCTGATCCTGTTTGATATGGCGCAGAATATCACATCACTGTCAGACATCAGTTCAAAAGCTTTTCCCAGATTTAGTACGAAGTATTTGTTCAAATCACTTGCTCGAGATTTGTATATATAATTGCAATTTCTCAACGGAAAAATTAGCGCTACAAATTTTAATACATCGTTACGTAATTTATGTGTTTTACTTGTATCAAAACACAGTACTGACTACAACTACTGTTGGTCGTTTTAAAAATTTGAAATTTTGTTTGTGTTTTATTTTTGTGCGAGCACTATTAAATAAATTTTTATTTGTATTGTATTTGCACAAATTTTGTATTTTCTAATGCATTATTTCTAAACGTGTTCTAAATCAGTTTGTATTTTTTGGGAACCGTCGAGATGTTTATGTAGATGGATATGTATTCAGTACTGATGACATGGATATGATTTACCATATCCGGGTAAAATTGCGGGATATAGTATATTCCGAATATGGACAAACATGCCTTAAAATTTTAAACTTCAACAACACTGTATATGGGTCATTTCACGAAACCATGTCATTTTAGTCGGGGGGGGGCTACATCGGCACTTTTTGGCCCATACCATCAATCTTTTCTAAGGAAATTTAATGTCGCTGTGAGATGTAGTAATAGCATACCCGACGGTCATAACGAGGTATGGTGGACCTCTGTATCCCAAACATAGCAGGAGCCAGAGGCCCTCAACCCGGGTTGGCCAAATGAAGCCAAAAGCACATGTCCCAATATAAACGTTCTCCGTATCGCTAGCACGTGATACATATGTGTGTTTTTCATTTCACTGTGATCCATTGGTATTTGCTAATTTTTCCGGAAAAACTTGGGAGTAAGCATCGGCATTGAAGCTGACGTCAAGCTTCCGAAAATTTTTTTCGTGACATGTAGCCCCCCCCCACCAAGGTCAAATCTGGCAGCTTTCAGACGCTGGTAAATAACGTCAAAGTGCACTAGCGCCAAAAATGCTATATAACGGTAATAGTAATCAGTACTGGTGTTATTGAAAAAAGAATATCAGCGTCTGTCCATGTGTTATTTCATTATGAGGTGGAAGGTCATAAAATGCCAAAAATGGGGTATGCAAAATGTAGCCCACCCCCGACCTGACCAAACTTAAATTTAAAAAAGCCAAATTTAGCATACAGTCTTACAATAGGCCGGATATAAACATAGTAAAGTCCCACTAGAATCGACCCATCTATTAAAAATTTTCAATGAAAATGTAGCCCCCCGACCTGTCGTGTAGTAATAGTATACCCGACGGTCATAACGAGGTATGGTGGACCTCTGTACCCCAAACATAGCATGAGCCAGAGGCCCTCAACCCGGGTTGGCCAAATGAAGCCAAAAACACATGTCCCAATATAAAACTTCGCCGTATCGCTAGCACGTGATACATATGTGTGTTTTTCATTTCACTGTAATCCATTGGTATTTGCTAATTTTTCCGGAAAAATTTGGGAGTAAGCATCGGCATTGAAGCTGCCGTCAAGCTTCCGAAAATTTTTTTCGTGACATGTAGCCCCCCCCACCAAGGTCAAATCTGGCAGCTTTCAGACGCTGGTAAATAACGTCAAAGTGCAGTAGCGCCAAAAATGCTATATAACGGTAATAGTAATCAGTACTGGTGTTATTGAAAAAAGAATATTAGCGTCTGTCCATGTGTTATTTCATTATGAGGTGGAAGGTCATAAAATGCCAAAAATGGGGTATTAAATGTATTAATGGGTAGTAAAGCCCCACTAGAATCGACCCATCCATTAAAAATTTTTAAAGAAAAAGTAGCCCCCCCCGACCTGTCGTTTAGCCCACCACCCCCCCCCCCCCCCCCCCCCCCCCGACCGCATGTATAATAAAAGTAATCGAAGGTCGCAAGAATCATATTAGTATATAAGTTCATCATCATTGCACTATGATATGGGGCCGTGCTGTTAACTGGACAGCTAGGGAACCCTTCTGCCTGCCCGCACATCTATTACACGCATTGTCCTTGGTATCATCACTTAAATTAAGCTAGTCATAGATCAATTTATATGTATTTGTTTTACACCAGCTTACATCTAGAATGTGTAGAAGTAGCTAAAGTTTGGCGCGTTGCATGTTGTAGGAAGCTGTATCCCCCCGACGTGACGTGTAGCCCCCCCCCCCCGACCTGAGGTGTAGCCCCCCCCCCCCGACTCAACATATCGGGGTGCCAACTTTGCACAAGGTGAAGGATCTGCCTGAAATTTTTTTCTCAGACGTCCCCCGCTCATGGTTTGTTTGTGAGCATAAAATGGTATCTGTAGGTGTTGTCTCCGTTGCGTTAGAAAAACTTCTGCGACAGGCTTGTTCTAAATTGGTCGATTTTTAACCCCAAGAATGCCCTAGCAGCACCAATTTTAGGTCGCAAGTGCTCCAAATGGCTTGACGAGGACCATTTTGGTCTGACTTGCATAAAAACAGACCATGGTTCGCGTGTCACTCCGTCAACCTACAGAATAATGACTTATTTCGGATTAAAATTTGACCCCCAAGGGGCCCTTTCCAACCCCTGTAGCAGGTTTCGGGTAGCTCGTTTTGCATAGAGACATCGATATTCGAAAAAATCAGGGTTTTTTTACATCGGAAGGGTCTAGACACTGTACATTCGAAAACGTTTCATTTTGGCTTCAAAAAGTGGTGTTTCAAAAGTACATGGTTTCGTGAAATGACCCATATCAGCCTTTGCCATTCACTATTACAGCGTAATTTATTATGTATTAACCATTTGAAACATAAACGTTGTTCTGCTGATAAAGTACTCTTTGCGCAAATATTTGCTGTTTAAGTTACACTAAGCCTACTTTAGCAAAAAGTATTTAATTGGAAAAGCGCGAGCGGAGCTTCCACTAGGGTAAATCGGGAACATTTCTTATTCTGTCATTCATAACTCTTCTTCGGATAGAAGGATTTCGGTAAATTTTTTACTCGATGACAGAATTGACGGTGTTATGCCCTTTGGTTGAACGCGAACAGCTCCGACTCCATATTATACGGTGTCAAAATGGTAAAAAACAGGTCTTTAGCAGAAAAATATCTCGCGAAACAGGTTTTGTATCGAAAAATGTAGACCGCCATGATCTCGGGATCTACATTTGTGCACCACTCCCCTGGATAGTCCAAACCTCGGAAATTATAGCCGGGGGGGCAGTTTTTTGCCGAATTTTGTCTCGTTTTGACGTTTACTTTCTTAACAGGGGGCTTTGAGCCGGGGGGGAGCAGCCGAAAATGTCGCTGACCCACTACTTTGGACTAGCCAACTCCCTGTGCCGCTGCGGGCCAAATATGGTTCGTCGACCCTTTGCCACAAATAGCGATATTTCGATGTTCGGCATGTTATTGCATTGGTTTTACATTACAATAAGTGCCTATAACTAGGCTCTCCATTCGCGAAAAATTTTGCCAGGAGGCATGAACCAGGGGCTCCCCTAGTTCCGAACCGGGGGGCTAACGATTTTGCCAGGGAGCATTTTGCCTAGAGAAAAACAATTAAAACCGTGTCAGAAACACTGTCAAAACGCTTTGGTAGAGAGAAAAAGCTATTTTGAAGCAAATTTTAACAAATTTGCGAAATTTTTGCTTGAGGACGGAATTTTACATATTTTGATTAAATTTTATGTACTTTGGACCGATTGGAAACAAAAAATTTCGTTGAACCGAGGGAGCCCAAAATTTTGCCAGAGGGCATGAACTGAACAGGGGAACCGAAAAATTCCCGCTCCCCATTTGGAGAGCGTCTTATAAATCACGCTGAATACAATGGCTGTGCTATCCTGAGTTTAACTTGACTATATTATACATTTTCATGGGCTTTCAAGGGTTTTACCGTCGATGAACCCGGTTTCCAAAATGTAGTGTGTTTTAATTTGTCTGAATATCGGAACGTAGTGGAGATTGTGTGGTGCAGGGATGAAAGCTTTTAAATTCCATCTATGTGTGTGATCGGCCATAACTCGGGAAAGACTTAACCGATTTTAATTATCTTGGGCTCATTCGAACCGGCATAGTTGATTTACCGTGCATGAGCGTTTTTTAATTTGGGGTCTGGTTCCCGGGTCAGTGGTCAAGATGACGGTTTTACCCCATTTTAATACCCTTCACGGAAGTAATGTTATTTTTATCTTAACTTGAGAATTTTTTCTGGATGGTTATATTTTATTGTAAAACGATATATGCCGATGCCTCTTTTTAGTCTTTCGCTTAAAGTTCCGGTCCTGGAGTTATGGGGTTCGAGCAAAGAGTAACCGGAATTCCGATTCCGGCGAAAATCGTGTTCCGGTTGCAGTTCCGGCAAAATGCAAATACCATACCGGAACCGGAATTCCGGTTTAAAAATTTTTGTTTCAAATTTTCCACATTTTTGACTCATCTGTAGTCCAAACATGTAATATATACAATGATCACCTTCCAATACAACCAACAAAAAGAAAAGATTAACTCAGCATATTCTGTGTGAAACGGAAGTAGGACACATAATTTCAGCAGGAATTTTTCATCTTACCGCTGCGGAAGTTAGCAAAACCAAACCAGTTCGATGCTTGTTATAACTGTTTAATGCAATCAGAAGTCTGCGGCGTATGCTAGAATTAAATCGGTCCAACTCGTTTCCAGAGTATGGATAATTTAGAAATACTTAGCTGTAATATTGGCTAATATAAGCTGCGCCAAACGCTAGCCAGTGCGTTTGTAAATTTAGTAAATCAGTCTACATTGAAGTAAAGTAACATATATGCAACGCAGCCAGAAACTGAGTTTTTGGCAATGAACCTTTTTTATTGAAACTGTGCGACCAGTATAACAGTTCATCCCATTTGTTGCATTCTTATCAACGCTAGCGTAATCAATGTCTCTGGTCACTGACCAGAAAATTATGGTGTACCTTACATTGTTTTCTTTTAAAACCATATAAAACAATAAGTTTAAGTTTCCTGCAGAATGTGTGACGCAATTTAAGCAAGGCTGTATAGTGGAAAGGATTTTCTGCTCTCGGGTTCCAAAAACCAACATATTGATGGACAAATAAACATTATTAGCTTCCTCAGTCTCTTCAAAGTTCCAGAGAGGCAATAATGCCATCGCAATATATTAATCTTAACGTAAAAGTTATTTTTAATGCATTTTAAATACACTGTGCCTTAATGTCTCCCTTCATCTGTTTTACTATATATATAAATTTCGAAGACTAGGCTCCGGATCCGGTTTAACTGGACGATTCCGATTGCTGGTTCTCGTTCCGGTTATTCCCTGGGTTTGAGGTATTGCACCGTCGTGGTTCATCGGCCCAAAATTGGAAAATTTGTTCTGACGTCCTAGGCGGCTTGAAAGTTTTACTTGTGTATTTTCGAGCGTGGGAAACTAATTGCCGGTGTTTATTTTGGTCTGCGACCCATGTCTACGGAGGTATGGCGCCCTCATGTTTTGGGGTCAGAGGTAAAAATAAGGGTTTTTCCGCTATTTTAGTATTATTCACAGAAGGTTATTTTTATATTAACTTTCGAATTTTCTCTTGTTGGTTCTATTTCATATTAAAATGATAAATGCCGATGCCTCTTTTTTGTTTGTCAATTAAAACCTCGGTTCTGGAGCTATGAGGTTGGGGTTTGAGGTATGGCAACCTCGTGGTTCATCGACCCAAATTCGACAATTATTGTTCTGGCGTTATTGGCGGCTGAAAAGTTTCACTTTGTTGTTTTTCGGGCATGGGTTAGTCATTGCCGGTTTTGGTTCTGCTGTACGACCCATGTATACGGGAGTATGGCGACCCATGTGTACGGGAGTATGGAGTATGGTTTCAGTTCAATGGTCAAAATAAGGGTTTTTACCCCATGTTAGTGCCCTTCACGGAAGCAAGGTTATTTGTGTGTTATTTTTCAATTTTTTTCGCTGCTTGGTTTTATTTCATAGTAAAATGATGAATTCCAGTGCCTCTTTTTCTTTTTCGAGTAAGGCTCCGGTTTTGCATTTATGGTGCTCGAGGTATGCACCCTCATGGTTCCTCAACCCAAAATTTGAAAATTAATTCCGGGGCGGCTGCAATGTTTTACTTGGTGGTTTTGGGATATGGGAAACTCATTGCAGGTGTTGATTTTGCTCAGGGACCCATGGTTCCATAGGTACATGGGTATGGCGCCCCCATGGTTCTTCGACCCAAAATTCCGAATTTTATTGTGACGTCCTGGGAGGCTGATAGTTTGCACTTGGGGGTGGGGTTTCGGATATGGGAAACTTATTACCGGTGATAGCTTTGTTATAACTTGTGCGGTATTGTGTGATATCCACATATAGCATATCGACGTATGGTATAGAGAGCTGATTGGCTGTGCACGCAAAAGGCGTAGGTGTACCTATGCTTCGCTACGTTCTGCAACATCGATAGAGTAACTAGTCTATTGCCTGTAGGGTATCAAGTAAGGTCTATATGTAGGCAATTCTTAAGGCTCTATACAATAATTTGGTTATCTAGGTGCATATTTTCATTTAGTTTCAATGGATTTAGGGACAGTGAACCCGATTTCCAGAATATACTCTCTTTTCATTTGTTTGGTTACGTATTGCGTACAGGTAATCAAGAATTATCTATAGGTTCTCGGGTAGGCTGAATATCCTGATCTAATGTCCAGCACGAGTATTTCATGGCTTTTCAGACGTTTGGGTTTAGGGTCAATAATATCCATTCACTGAAAAAGTCGGTTTTCAGTAGTTTTTACATTGCATTAAAATAGTCTATCTAAATGTTTTCAAATATACTGAATACAATGATTTGGTTATTTTGAATCCAGCTAGCACCTTTCATGTTTTTTGAATGGGCTTACTGTTAATGAACCCGATTTCCAGATTATAGTCAGTCTTCTGTTGTTTGGTCAAGAAGAATTGTCTATATAGGTATTCCGGTAGGATGAATGCAAGGGTTTCTTTATATAGAGACCAGCACAAATACAGATGCGCTGTTAGTTCTTTTCATTGGGTTTAGGGTTCACGAGGTTTTATTGTTTTCAGTGGGTTTAGGGTTCAAAAGGTTTTAGAATGGCATATTCATCAAACACAGCCTGTTACAGGTTATTAAAGAAAATGCCTGAAAAATGAGAACAGGTCGCTCCGTGTCACACTCCGTTCCTAGTAACTAGTAGTTAACATAACTGCGCTCTCCATTCTCTAAAAATTTTGCCAGGCCCCCCCGGTTCCGAACCGGGGGCCGCCCGATTTTGACAGCGGGCATTTTGCCAAGAGAAAAACGGTGAAAAATCGTGTCAGAAAGACTACCAAAACGCTTTTGATGGAGCGATTTTGTTGCAAATCCTGACAAATTTTGCGAAATTTTTTGCTTCAGAACGGAATTTTAGTACAAATTTTGATCAAATTTTTGTAGCTTAGACCGATTGGAAACTAAAAAATTTTCCCAGAGGCGGTGAACCGGGGGAGCCCAAGATTTTGCCAGGGGCATGAACCGGGGGGCACCTGCTTAGAACCTGGGGGCATCGAAAAATGCCAGGGGTCCCTACCCGCCCCCCATAATTTGGAGAGCCCAGCGTAAGTTTATTAAAAAATGGAAATTTCGGATATTTATAATAACTTGCTGATCTCGGTGGGATGCTAGAGAATCGATAGATCTGTAAACCAGATAGAGGGAATTCGCAAAGGTTGCCAGTTTGCAAGTAAAGTCTTAACAATCATGGCTAAATACCTCATTTCGGACAAAAATTGGAAATATCAAAATATATTATAGTAAATCTTTTTGTTTAAGGTGTAACTCCAAAAACAGTGTTTTTGAGAAAAACGCAGCTAAAGTTTCCAGCCTATTAAAATTAAATATCGTGTATTTCGACACAAAATTTCGCACAATTGTCACAAAATTGCCAGTTTGAGCAAGAATGACTTGTCGGTAACATTTAAATTTAAAAACCGATGTCAGTGGTCATCCTGGGGTCTGGGAATGACATATTAAGGTCGAGAGAGGTCATCTCGGGCTTATCCCTGCGCGTCTAAAAACCGCTAAAGTTTTCTCTTACTAAGCACTTATAATTGCAGTTTCTTGTTACAATACACATATTAGTCGTATTGTGATAGTTACAGAGCTTTATGGTTCCTCCCCAGCTCATCTGGGAGGTATCCACACAGGTATTTTCAGTTTCCGCAGTTCTAAACAAGGAACCCGCAGGCTAATGCTCCCAGGTATAAAGTTTATTGGTTTGGAGAAGCTAGCTTGCTGGTAGTAATTTAATGATTGCGAAATTGGATCACAAAACGTCCTATTTTTTCGTGCAGTCGAGAAATCGGACAACAGAAAAATCGTCTATCGCAATAACATGGATAAGAATTTTTATTGGATAAAAGGCTACCTACCGATTTTGCAGTACTTGGGGTGCCGGCGTTCTCAATGGATTTTATTCCTGGATTAGTATAGTGCAACTACACGAAAATCATGTAGATTTGTTTGTGGTCTAAATGTATAAGAATGTTAACATTATATCATAGAAATTAATGATTTTAGGCAAAGTTTCAGTTCCTTTCTCTGCTCACAATGTCGAACTATTTAACTATGAGGAAGTTCCTCGTGTAGAGTGAGTATAATATTGATTTGTTATTTGTAATTCGCTACAACGAGTCTGTAATTCTCGTTTGAAAATTACTGTTTGTATGACCATGTTTCCCCTAGGTCGAACTGGAGGAATCATCAACGCGAAAATAACATACTATATGGCTGATTCACAGTAAATATACCATAACTAGTAACTCGCAAACGTTGGCGAAACGGAGCGAGCGTGGTTTCATGAACTGGTAATTTTGTGAAATCACTTTGTAACAGGCTTTGTGCTTGATGTATATACTTCACTAAAACCTCTGTAACCGAAAATCCGCTGAAAACCTTGAAACCGCACGGAGTATTCGTGCTAGCCTTTAGATAACCAAACCACAGTATCCATCGTACCGAAAAACTATTAACATTCTTCATACACTTTACGCAATGCATAATCTAGATGCTGAAGACGGCAGGGAGTAACCGGAATTCCGGTTCCGGCGAAAATCGTGTTCCGGTTGCGGTTCCGGCAAAGGGCAAAAACCATACCGGAACCGGAATTCCGGTTTAAAAAGTTTGTTTGAAATTTTCCACGTTTTTTTCTTCATCTGTGATCCAAATATATGTAATATATATTATACAATGATCAAGCTCCAATACAACCAAGCAAAAGAAAAGATTAACTAAACAATTTGACGTTTGAAACGTAAGTAGGGCACATAATTTCAGTTGGAATTTTTCATAATAACCTGCAGGGGTTTGTTAGCAAATCAAAGCCATGTCGATGCTTGTAGCAGCTATTTTACACATCCAGAAGTCTGTGTGGTACATTTCAATTAAACGGGTCCAACTCGGTAACAGAGTATGGCTTACGCAGAAGTACTTAGGGTATGCTTGGCTAACGTAAATTGCTTCAAGAACCCGCCAATGCGCTTGTAAACTTGGTAAATCAGTCTAAATTGAAGTAAACTAACGTTATCTGCAACGCAGCTAGAAACTGCTTTCTTGGCAAAGAACTGTATTTATTGAAACTGTGCGAGCAGCACCACAGTTTGTCTCATTTATAGCATTCTGATTAGAAAGCTATCATCATTATGATCTAACTTACGGGCACTGTTTGTCCAAAACTTACGGGCACTAGCCTAAACAGTGTCCCTGACCACTGATCAGAAAATTACCTTCTATCTATAATTATTTTCTCTTAGAAACCATATAAACCAATAATTTCAAGTTTCCTACAGAACATGTAGCAAACGTATGTGTAGTAAAGGAAGGCGACTGGAGACAGAGCGAAAGTGTGTGTTCTACGCTCCAAGCTTTGTAAGCATATTCGATTTGACGCATTATACGCAATGGTGTATAGTGGAAGGCATTTTTTGCTCTGGGTGTCCAAAAATCGACATATTTGATCGATTAATAGACATTATTCGCTTCCTCAGTCTCTTTAAAGTTTCAGAAAGGCAATAATACCATCGCAATACATTAAGTTTAATGTAAAAGTTATTTTTAATGCATTTTAAATCCACTATACCTTGATTTCTTCCTTCATCTGTTTTACTATATATAAATTTCGAAGACCAAGTTCCGGATCCGGTTTAAATGGACGGTTACGGTTGCTGGTTCCGGTTATTCCCTAGAAGACGGATATATTCTTGCAGTCGGGTTCATTGACCGCAAACCCATCAAAACCATTTGAAAAGGCATGAAATTTTCGTGCTGGCCTCTAGATAACCAAACCATCGGATTCAACGTATTGAGAAAACGAAGGCTGTTCTTGATGCCATGCAAGCAATAAATAACCAATGAAAACTCGCTACATTTTGTAATGCGGGTTCGTCGATCGTAAACCCTATAAAAAGGAGTAATGTCATCAAGTTAGAACTTGATGACATTACAAACTGCAAAACCATGCTATTCAGTGTGCTTGGTAGCCTAAAAGACACCCGAAATTGCAAAATACGCAGCAACATGCCGAAATTTGTAGAATCGTTATTTCTGCCAAAAGATCGACGAGTCATATTCGGACGCACAGCGGCCAGGGAGTGGTCCCATAAATAGTCGTGGTCAGCAAACTTGCTGGGCTTGCCGTCCCGGGGGGGCCCTCCCGAGAATCGCTGCCCCCCCCGGCCGAAGGCCGCCCCCCGATTCAGCCCCCCCCCCCCCCGAGAATTTTGGTGCCCCCCGGTTCGAATTTTGACCCAAAAAAACTCTGAGCCAATATTTATTTGCGATATTTTTTGCTCCAAATTTCATACTTTCTGAGTAAAAATTTTAAATTTTCGCCCTGCGGGGCAGCGCCTCTTACCAGTTTACCTAAATCCATGGTTCCATCGATCGTCACTTATTAAGTAAGAGCACTTATGTATGTAAAAAGCTCACCAGATAAAGATGACGATCGATAATCGCGACAAACAAGACATCGATGTTGCCATTTGTTGTTGCTGTTGTTGTGCAGTTGTTCTCGCGCCGTGGGATGTGGAGGTGAGAACTTTTGGGAAGGGGAAGGGGGGATTTATTTTTTTTTTTTTTGACATTTAAGCTTTTGTATTTTTGATTTTTTTTGACATTGAAGCTTTTGTATTTTTTGTTTTTTTTGTATTTTATATTTTTTTACAAAACGTCGAAACTGAAGCTCTGCTTAATCAGAGCACATCGCTCCGTCCCCGGCAGCACCAGCGTCGTCCCGTTTCAGACGACCATCCGTCGTATCCGCTGCCCTCATCATCATCGCCCCCGCGGACGCCAGGCACTTCTGATTCCCTGAATCCGCTGAATTCAGCAGACACATTGAGCACATCGTCTTGCTCGTCAAGAACGATGTCGACATCATCATCGCTCTCAATTCGGTGCTGTTCCTCCACTTCCACCGGATTGATGGCTGCAAAAATACGATCTTGCTGCTTCTGCCGTTGAATGAATCGTTTGAAGCGGCCCCGCTGCTTAAGCTGCATACTGCGCAAGAAATGCAGGTCACGTGTTTTCCAATCACATTTGGGCGGCGAAACAACCAAAGCGCGCCGTTGATCACAGAAGGCCCGGATATCCACAGCCAGGCCAACGTCGAATTGTTGAAATCGCTGCGCCTCCATGATGGACGTGATGAAGGCGTTCACCGTACGAGAAGTTCTGCTGCGACACAGACGCGTTTCCAGTAGACTCAGGGCGGAGAAAACACACTCGACATGCGCAGTCGACAGCGGGAGTTCCAAATAGCTTTTCACCATTTTTCGGATCATGGGTGTAGCCATCCGGTACGGATTCGTCTTCAACAGTTGCAACAGTACATCACGGGTCCTCCAAGGTCTTTCAGTTCGAGAATCCACCCGGCCGATAAACGACTGTAACAGCTGTAGAAAATCCGACAGATAATCCCGCAAAGATTCACGTGAGTCGATGGGGGGCACAGTGAAGACTTGACCTTTCGCTTCAGGCCACTGAGCCTTGAACGACACTTTTTCACAAAAAAAGTCAGCCAGATAGTGTTCTTCAGCCTCACCGTAGTCCAACGGCAATTGCTCATCGCGGCGGTGAAAATGCATGGTGAGATATTCGAACGACAACAAACTGTATCCCTTGAACAGCTTATTGGTGTCGTCGTTGTGGTACAGATTGAATTGATCGACGAAACTTTGAGCTATTTGGCGGCGATGTTCGTCACACTGTTGAAATATCGTTTCCCAATCCGCATCACCGGTATCGCGAAAAGAGTCGTATGTTCCTGCGTGACATGCGCGTTTACATGTCATGTAATTCGGACCATCATTGTTCACGAGGCGGTTAAGATCCTGCAAACAAACTGTCACGGCACGTTCGTAGCTCCCCAAATCAATTCCGAGCACTTCGGTTTTTCGAATGAAGGCAACGACCACTTGTAAAATGTCCCGTTTGATAGCAACGTACGCTATTCGCGTCGGCCGAACGACAGTTCTTCACAGGTAGTGCGACGAAAATCTTCTACTGGCTGGATTGTGCGACGTGCTTTCTATTTCGACAATTGCATGAGATATCGACTTGTGTAGAAGGGCTTCCTTGTCGAGAGCATCCTTCTCGGATTCCCATTTGTTCATCGGTCGGTCAACAAATGTCATCTCTTTGCCTGGCTCCCGATCACCAACTGCAACCTGAGAGTTTTTGAAAATGTAGTTCACTTCGGCTGACATCGTTAGTAGTTGCTGTAGGTGGAGCGTAGCGTTGTAGTGATCGGCCGCAAACTTCGAGCACGTTAATGACGCACGCTTGGAAGCGAGTTGCCCTCGGTGGGTTCCACACCACCAGTCCACAATTCGCGGGTTGTGCTCTTTGATTCGGGAATTGACACTGATATGCTTCGACCGCACGCCGCCACCACCGTCGGATCCAAATGATGTACAGTTAGCCAGGCGCAATCGTTTCGGACCGGCTGGCCCGAATAACTGCGGACAATGATCAAAGAGATATGCCATTTCTCCGCTGAACCAATCGACGGTGTCCACAATAGCCTGCGTCAGCGACTGACCAGTCTTCGACGTAATCGGACTACTCGCAGCACACGTTGACACACTTCAGCACTTTCGGTAGCTGGCATGTAAACGTATTGAATGCAAATAGCGACCCACTCACGCGTCCGCGATGTAGAAGCAACATCTACCAGCACTGAGAATGACGGCTCTTCGGCATCCAGGCAAGACGAGCACAGTTCACGGTACATCCCGTACAGCACAGTCAAATGCAGAGCTCTCACGTAGTCATCAATCGATCGCTTCGACGTATAGCGGCCTTTTAGCCACAATGCGCTCGGACAATCAGCAATTTGCAAAAAATTGACTTCACGACGGAAACGGTAATAGATTCCGGACTTCTGCTCAATGAGCTTTATCGTCAGCCGCAACATTGTTCCGATACTGTTTCGATTCTTTTCAGCTGCTTCTTCGCCAACATTACGGACAGCCGTCATAACATCTAACCCTTTTTTATCACGTTGAAGCCGTTCACGATCTTCACGGTACCAGGCCAAATGCTTCGCTGCTGTCGTCGTTCGACGCTGATCCACCAATCGGTATTATATCTGATGACGCCGGCGTTAGTGACGGTGTTGGTCGTTGCTGCACTGTCGTAGTCCATGGTTCGACTTCCACCACTATTTCTTCTGGAACAGAGATAAGAAACTAACAATATTTCATAAACTTAGACACTCACACAGTAATAATACAAAAAAGGCAATGAACTTCTATGGGGAACTTCAGCACTCTCGCACTATGGGTAACTTCAGCAGCTTTCTTCTATCGTCAATAAACATTTGACTAACCAATAATAACTTCGGAACGGTCGTCTGCTGATGCTGCTGTCGTTGCTGTAGCTGCTGCAGTCGTTGCTGCAGCTACTGTTGTTGTTGCTGTTGCTACTACTGCCACTGCTGTATTATTATTGTCGCCAGTTCGCTGGCGTTTACTACTACTAAACCAGTCAGTTAACTGTTTACGTCCTTTGCCACTAGGTTGGCGGCCAGTCATTGCTAATACTAAATGCAGCTGATACAAACAATAGTAACTAATACGTATTAGTTCAACTACTACTACCACTATACCCTTTCTGAAACGCTGAAACAAAATAAAAATAGAATATAGTGGCGTTGGAGCACCTGCATTGGTGACCGGGCACCTAAAATAAGTATACAGGTGGGATAAGTACCTGTACCGCTACCGGGTACCTGAAATTAAAAGTATACATGTTGGAAGATGTAGGTAAATCACGTTGTTGAGGAATTGTGGCAAATTTTTAAAAAAATTGCCCCCCCCGAGAATTTTTGCCCCCCGGTTCATGCCCCCCCGCCGAGATTTTTCGCCCCCCGGTTCGGCCCCCCCCGAACTTGACCGGCCCATGGCAACCCCAGACTTGTAGATCTCGATGAGCTGATTCTGTCTCGGGTTTTCGATGCGAAGCTTGTTATGGGCTGCGAATGAATGGTACCCGATCGCCAAATTTGTCAAACAACCATTAAAAACTTATTTTTCCCATTTTGACCCCGAAGACGGAGGTGCAGTTGTTCGTGTTCTCACCACTTTCGGTATGGAATAAAATTTTATCTAAATCCATCCACCTGACGATGAGTTATGAATGATAGAAACAGGCAAAAAAGACATTTACGATTTCCCCCCAGCGCCCGCACTGGAAACTCCTCTTGCTCCGTTTTAATAATGCAGGTTATATAGTGAAACCAAATTGCTTTGCCGACAATTTTAGTGTTTTGTTGCACCGCTGGGCAAAAACTTAGGTTTGTTGAATCACATAATGAAAAACTAGCTCATTTTTGCGACGCTATGATTAGCCTATTGTTAGTCATGCAGAAAAATACCGGAGGGGAGATGGACTGGGAGGAAACCAAAAATACCTGGGGACACCTGATGGGATGTCGAAATACATGAAAAGGCCGCCTCATTGCGTAAGAAAGCATATGCGCCAAATTCAATTTCGATCGCAATTTCGTCTGGCTTCTCCATTCGCTTAAAATTCTGCAATGGCCATGAACCGCTGTGGGGTCCAGTTTCGGATGAGGGACTCCGACATTTTGCCGCGAGGGCCCGAAGTGGGGGTCGAAATACAACAATTTGCAAAATTAACTATTTTTAGTTAAAACGCTAAAATTGTTAATAAATGACCTCAGAAACGGTGCAAAAATGTCGTTATTTAGGTTAAAACTAACATTTCAACCATTTTTTGCTGAAATTTATTAAATTTTTAACTTGAGAAAGCGGTTTTTAAACTGTCAAGTGTTTTATTTCAACTGGAGGATGTTTTTGCCCATGTCAATCTTCAAATTTTCAAGGATGGCACCTGTTTTTGCCAGGGAGCACCGAAAGATGCCAGAGTCCCCACCTTGGACAGCTAGTTCGTTTAGCCGAAATCGACTGAGATTTCGTTTAAGTTAAATCGATTTTGCCGTTTATCTGTGCCGGACTTTTTGCCCTCTATCTGCCCGACCTGCTTCTGGACAGTTTTGAATGCGCATCGCAGAAGTAAGTGACAGCAATATGTTGAGCTTTTGATAAATCTAACAACATGAATTCAGTGTTAAACAAAAATATTTTCCATGTAGTAAAATTCATGTTAGTTGGTGGTTTTTTCCCTAATACATCCATTAATCCAAACATGCACGTTTGATCATGGCTCAAACGAAAGCCTGAAATACGTGTGCCGTTTTGTTAGAAGCGAAAACGGAGTTCAATTCCTTGTTTCGTAAAGGTCGGCCGAAGGAGGTTGGATCTGTTCAAAAAGGGTCCAACAGAAAATTTATTGACAGCGTATCGAAAACCCATGCAGATGAAATATTTTAGCTAAATTTCGGTTCTGTCTTAGTGTACATGAAGCTTGCCCATCAGGCTACCCTGAGATCAGATAATTAGTGTCAAACTTGGTGCACGCTTCCTTTGATTTAATATAACTCCTGAAATTTGAAGCATCGTAGAACAGAAATCAACATTTCATGAATTTTTTGCCAAAAGTTTCCTGGTGGCCGTTTTGAGATTAAAAGTGTAAAAAATCGGATGATGCGAAGAAAGCCGCTTTGGTCAAAAGCGATTGGAAGTGAATGTCGACGAGCTGCCAGAGTTTGATGCAAAGCGTAAAGCTGCACAATCTGAGGCACCTGCATTCGCTGAAACAGTGGTGGAACATAGACAAAACTTAATTAAACGCGTTTTGATGAAACAATTTGATATTTGCATTACAATTTTATTTAGTTTCAATTTTCATGCTTCAAATCTCCATAAATATCCATATTATAGAATTTGAGACTCACTGACCCGCGAGCACTCTGTTCGAAGTGTATTCAAACGGGCTCATGAGAGTTGAAATACACTAAAACAACCATTTTTTGTATAAACGACTTATTTGGGTGGGTAGTATGGGATTGATTTAGTGTAATGTGGAGAAAACATCGGGTCCCCCGCTCTGAACAAGTCAGGTTCTGTGTTTGGGTTTTCATAGCTTGTAAAATGTGCCTATGAAGCTGAAATGCTGCAAAGCGGTCGTATAGTATCATTAGTTCAAACAGTGTGCATGAGACTTGGCAATTCGTTTAGCTAAGCACTGTGTAGCTGTAGGGTTGCTTGCTGTCAGTTGCACAGCTACATAAAAAAACTTTCGGTCTTTCCCTTATGTACCTCCCTCAGACCGAAATTGGTCCATTTTCACGGTACAGCGATATTTTTGGTACCATTCGACCTCGACCAGCTGGTTGAGTACACATTTCGCTATATTTGTGACCAAACTTTGTTTTCATTTCTACCTTGTTTTCAATTTTTTGGTACTCAATGTTACAAAAATTTTCTGAAGCACCTAAGTCTAATATTGCTCAAATTATCACTGTGCCACAAAATTGACCAATTTCGGCCCGGAGAGTAAAGAAAGAGACTTAACTTTTTCACCGAACTTGCATTTGCTAAGAGCTTAGTATATTGGTATATCACGAGATGTGCTGTGCAAAGGAAACAAAGTGAAACGTGAAACACAGAGTGTTCGCAGCCTTCCAAAAAGCGGGGGAACTTTTAGATCACCTTGTAATGTTTCTCGGAGGAATTTAAAATGTGAACAACAAAATTTTGTTTTATATGATATATATTTCTGTATTTTCAAGTGATTTAACTGTCGTTGGTTTGTTTGGGTCCAGGTTCAACATTTGGGGGCTAAACTGGTGTCCGGCGCTTTGGGCAGGTCGGTATACTCATGCGTATTAAAAAAGCTTGACCACAACCACTCACTACTATATTTTGATGTTTGAAACTACACAGCTTTGCAGTACAGTGGATGGATCTTCACAAGTTTTTTATTTGATCACAAATTCAGTCTATTTGTGCCCATTCGTTAGCCGCTAAATGCCCGGACGACATCTTCCGGGTCAAAATCAGTCCCAAACGTGTCAAGGTCCCATTTTTTTAGTTTTGGCCATCTGTTTATCTATCTTTCGTGACCTGTAACTCGAGATAGAGGGACTTCGTAGTGGCGATCACACAGAATCCTGTCATCGAGCGCTACAACTTTCCTGTTTTGTATTTTTTGTCAGAGTTACCATTTTCGAGCTATGAGCCAAAGATAAAAAATGCCCCAAAATGAAAATTTCAAAATTTTTACAAATAATATTTTTCTTATTAGGTGTGAACTATGGGATTATTATGGTTATTTAACCCGTGCAAATTTTGATTTCATTATTTTGACATTATAATGGTTGTGTTATTACCTCTACGAGACGCTGCCGGAGCAAAATTTGGTAAATTTTAGCACGAATAATAGTCAAATTTCGACAGTTTTCAATTATAGATGTATATAGCAATCGAACTTGACTATAGGTTTAGGGGTTTCTAGATACGACAAGAGTAACTGTATGTGCTTGCTATACATCAAATAAGCCAAGTCGTAGGGCCTTACTACGTAAAAGAGGCTCTTAAAATTTGTCATTTATAAATTTCAAATGTTTTTGTCTTTTTTGTCATTGGAAGAAATAAAGAGTTCTTCGGTTTCTGATATATGACTAAAGTGACTGTAGCGTTGGTTTTGAGACATTTTCGGTGTATAATTGCTACCACGAGAAATTAAGCTTGCGTAGACACCTGAAATTGGAAGGACAAACTGGACAATAAGCACAGAGTAACCAAACTCGCTCTGTTTCCCTTCGCTTTGCGAATTACTGGTGGCGTTTCGAATGAATGAATGTTGAGCAGAAGTGGAAGAAATTTACCAGTCCCACAAACAAGTCTCGAACAAATGTTCAAAAAGTCCTCTAAAATTTTTCGAACAGTTTCATATAAAATTGATTACCTAGAGGTAGTATGCAATTTTGTTGTTGCATACGTTGCAGAGCTGGTGTTGTGTTCTTTTGTCTTATCGGGATTTCTTGATTTTGGCATTTTTAGCCATCTTATATGTGACCTCAACAACATCAACAATAAAAAAGAGAATACGCTATCTGATGAACCTGGTGTTCCTCAGCGAAAAACATTACGTAAGTTTGGTTTCATCTATAACTGATCGATAAAAGGCTACGTAAATGACGAGTATACAATCATGGACAGAAATGAAAACATATTTTTCTCTCATTGTTCGCAAATAAATTAACAGTGATTCAATTTTTGTTGTTCGCGCAATTTTTGTTAAGCTTGATGATAAAGTTGCTTTTATTTGTGCCCGTAACAACAGAAATCTGACTGATTTATCACTAACTGTGAAAATCAAAAATCTAAGAAATTCCAGGTTTGTCATGTTGCTTATGATCGATAGGTTCAACATAATCAGAAAATGAAATTCAAGTAGTCAGTAGTTTTGCAACATGTAGGCACTGTTCAGAGCGTAGTGTTACGTAGTGGAGATTGTGTGTTGCAGGAGTGAGAGCTTTTAAATTCTGTCTGTGTGTGGAACCACTTAACCGATTTTCATGATCTTGGGCTCATTCGAACCGGCATAGTCGATTCACCATGTAAATCCCCGAGCGTTTTTGATTTGAGGTCTGGTTCCGGGGTCAGAGGTCAAAATGAGGGTTTTTATCCCATTTTAGTACTCTTCACGGAAGGAAGGTTATTTTTTCTATGGTTGATTTTATTTCATAGTAAAATGATAAATGTCGATGCCTCTTTTTTGTTTTCGATTAAGGCTCCGGTTCTGAAGTTCTGGGGTTTGAGGCGTGGCACCCTCGTGGTTCTTCGACCCAAAATTAGAACATTTGTTCTGACGTCCTAGGCGGCTTCAAAGTTTTACTTGGGTATTTTCGAGCGTGGAAAACTCATTGCCGGTGTTGGTTTTCTATCGGTACGGGGGTATGACGCCCCGTGGTTCTGGGTCAGATGTCAAAATGAGGGGTTTTCACCTCATTTTAGCACTCTCCACGGAAGTAAGGTTATTTTTATCTTAACTTTCTAATTTTTTTCTCTGATGATTTTATTTCATAGTGGCATGATAAATGCCGATGCCTCTTGTTTGTTGTTCGATTAAGGCTCCGGTTCTGGTTCTCAAACTTTAATCAAAAACAAAGAAGAGGCATCGGCATTTATCATTTTACTATGAAATAAAATCATCAGAGAAAAAAATTAGAAAGTTAAGATAAAGATAACCTTGCTTCCGTGGCAAATACTAAAATGGGGTGAAACACCCTCATATTGACGTCTGACCCCAAACCATGGAGTGTCATACCCCAGTACCGATAGAACCATGGGTTACACAGCAAAACCAACATCGGCAATGAGCTTCCCATGCCCGAAAACTATCTGGTAAAACTTATCAGCCACCCAAGATGTCAGAACAAATTTTTAAACCGGTTTGAGGTATGGCACCCTCGTGGTTCCTCGACCCGAAATTTAAAAAAATTGTTGGTTACATCCTGGGTGGTTGAAAAGTTTGACTTGGGGTTTTGGGGCATGGAAAACTCATTACCGATGTTGGTTTTTCTTAGCGACCCATGGTTCCATGAGTACCGCTGTATGGTGCCCCATGGTTCGGGGTCATAAGTCAAAATGAGGGTTTTTACTCCATTTTAGTACCCTTTACGGAAGCAAAGTTATTTTTATATAAATTTTCGAATTTTTTTCTCTGATAGTTTTATTTCACAGTAAAATGATAAATGCCGATGCCTCTTTTTTGTTTTTCGAATAAGGCTCCGGGTCTGGATTTATGGTGTTCGAGGAACGGGGGTGTGGCGCCCCAATAGTACCTAGACACAAAATTTAAAAATTTGTTCTGACATCTTGGGTGGCTGATAAGTTTTACCCGATAGTTTTCGGGCATGGGAAGCTCATTGCCGATGTTGGTTTTGCTGTGTAACCCATGGTTCTATCGGTACTGGGGTATGACACCCCATGGTTTGGGGTGAGACGTCAATATGAGGGTGTTTCACCCCATTTTAGTACTCGCCACGGAAGCAAGGTTATCTTTATCTTAACTTTCTAATTTTTTTCTCTGATGATTTTATTTCATAGTACAATGATAAATGCCGATGCCTCTTCTTTGTTTTTGATTGAGGTTTGAGGTATGGCACCCTTGTCGTTCCTCGGCCCAGAATTCGAAACTTTGTTCTGACGTCCTATACGGTTGAAAATTTCACTTGGGGAGTTTTCGAGCATGAAAACTTATTGCCGGTGTTAGTTTTGTTCTGGCACCTATGGTTCCATGGGCGCGGGGTATTGCTCCACCATTGTTCCTCGACTCAAAATTCCTAATAATTTTACTATGACATCCAGGGAAGTTGATTGCTTGCACATAGAAGTTTTCGGGCTTGGGAAACTTATAGTATAAGGTTACCGGAGTTAGTTTTGTTCTAATTTTGTGCGGTATTGTGTGGTAGCGCTATCGAAAGCTAATTGGCTGTGCACGCAAAGGCATAGGTGTACCTATGCTTCACTACGTCCTACAATTTCGATAGAGTTACTAGTCTCAGGATGTTCGAGCTCTGGCTATGTTTGATAATACTAACATTAGAACTCCGTGAAGTTGCTAGCTTGCTGCTTAATAAACGAACGAATTTGTCTGCAACATGGTGAAAGCGGCATTATCATATTTAAGCAGGAACTTTATGGCGAATAAATTGAAAAGATGCGTATCTCTGCAGGCCGAGCGTTATTTTGTTTAGGATTCTGTTTTGTCATAAATAGTAGAAATATATGCAGTAGTAATTAATTTTGTTATACGTAGTCGTTTTTTTACTATTACGATCATTTTTCATGTCTTCTCAAAATACCGGGGGGGCTAAAATTTTCCTGGTAAACCGCCACGAAATTCTAAGGACCCCAGTATGGATAAACCAGTATTATAGGCCATTCCTGAATGCCCTGCACGCAGTACATAATCAGACAAATGAAGACAGAATGCAAGCTGCAAATAAATTTATTTACACACCCACAAGCCTATGCACTTCGCATTTTTCTTGCGGGTGCATAGAAAATAACTGAAATATATAGATGTGCAAGGTCCGTCGGCTAAGGGCGGGTAGACCTCCACCTCTTTTTTTAGTGTCGGACCCTCCAAGGCATATTTGCCCCACTCCCTGCGGAAAAACATTTTAGCAAAAACTTGGGTAAGATTGGCTAAAATTAGTAAAAGCTGGGGGAAAGTTAACTAAAATGTCTGCAGGAAGGGGTAAATATGGCTTGACGTCCGATGCTTATGGGGGGGCGGCAACGCCCATACTTCTCTATTAGCACTTATATTATCATATTGCCAGGAGGCGCTTGATCAAAATGCCCCTCCAGGCCTTCCCCACTTTGGATAACCCAGTGTTATACCCTGCAGCAACACACAACCAAAGAAATCTGACGTAGTACATTTTGGAAATCGATTTAGTCGATAAAACCCTTTAAACCCTGAAAAGGTTTCGCATTGGGGTCTAAAAAGCTTGGTGTTCAGCGTGCTTTATGACCTTGTAGACACAGGCTGTAATGTAACATCTCAATAAGACATTGAAATTGAAATTTGAAAATTACATTTTCTGGCAAGGGGTTGACGAAGCATGTTCGGGCTCACAGTGGCCCAGGCAGTGTTTACACAAAAAGTAATTCTCATCAAGTTGTAGACATCGATGAACTGAATCTAGCTAAAAGGTAATTAAATCTGTTTTTCGATTCGTGCGATGTATGTGCTGCAAAACACGTACCCATATGACAGATTTGGCAGAAAATCTTTAAAACCAGTTTTTGATATTTTAATCCGGCAGATGGGGTGGAATAAATAGCATCACTTTTGCTATTTAATTTTACGTTTCAAAGTATCGTTTTCTATATGACCTACTGTATCGCTTCCACAGTGAAATATGTCTCACTGCGGCTCTCTTGGTTGCAATTTGAATCATTTGCCCTTGCTATTACAACTCATTACTCGAACTGTCGAAGTAGTTGCTCGGCTAATACCATTGTGTTTGTCATTATGTAGTATTATATAGTTAGTTGGGGTACTTGTTTAGGATAAAACGAAAAACAATATGAGATAGACCATGCCATGCAATTTTTGCTAAATGTCTTGTTTCATGTTATCATGGCAAGTAAGTAGTAGCTAATTCCCGTCTTGATTTGGCCCGAAATAAATTATTTTGTTTCTTGGTGAGCATAACTATGTGGTATCTAATGTCGCGGTTTTAGTAGCATAAATATTTGTGGACAACGGTGGAGACCAAAAAAAGGACAACTTCTACGACCACTTAGCACGACAGTGCGCGGTCATACGAAAAAAGCCAACATCGTCATGGTCTGTGTCGGGCCTGAGGTGATCAGCCATTCGCCGGGGAAGGGGTAGAGGTGTCGGCAACCTGTCAGGAAGAGGCAGGAGGTTTGATTTGAGGGGTCCCTCTACATATATGAGCGAGCATACATTTGACGTTTAAACATATGACGTGCCTTACGAATATATTTTATGCGATAATACAAATTTAACGTAAACATTTAACACGATGAGGATAAAGCTATTAGGAGCGAGCGTTATTGTTCCATTCAGCTAGGATCATCAATACTGCTAAATTGTTTCACTCATTATCAAGTCTACAGGTGCTAACAATAAAATTTGCTCAAATTTTGACCCGGAATTTTTTATTTACCTTTCAGCTCGTCATCTAGATTACTAGGCGTTTATTCCTGCTAATATATGTATTAAAAATTTCCGAAATAAATGCGAAGATACGAAATCTTTACCCACGCAAATATATATATTAATTTATTTACAAATATTGATATTCACTAACAAAATTACTGCGTTATCAAAAGTTAGTGCTAATTAGTTGAATTGCTTGAAATACTAACTTGCAATTGATTTACACCATGGTAAAAAAGGTTGAAAGCGTTATTACTATTTACAGTAACACGGCTAAGTTTTTGTGGAAATAGCAAATCGATTGATTTTGGTTTAAAATAGCAAAATATAAGGATAGTTCACCTCTGTGTGCTAGTATACCCATACTGTCTTTAATATTCGGCCATTTAAGATATATGTGTCCAAAGATCGTCGTGCTACTGCGGGTAGGGGATTACAGTTAGCAGGTATCAGAATTATCACCATTCGCCCCAATTTATGCTCACACTTCAGTAATTGCGACTTTCAAATTGTTAAAATTTTCCACGCGTCTTCGGTGTGCCAGCAGAGGGGCGTTACCCTCTAGCGCTTAACCCTATAGGCAGCTATGGTTTTGTAACAGAAATTAGCCGCTTTCGCCGAATACACGTTTTGCAATAAAATTTTACGAACTATATACAAGATATATTTATTGTGAATTTTAAACCTATATCTGGAACATTATTGTGACGGATACTGCCATTTTTATGAAGCTTATCTTTCCCTACAAATTACTAGGCAGTGGATGTGTTCATCTTTGAGCTTAGCAACTGGAGGCTCCAAATCTGTTTTGGAGCATTAATGTTCGGTGTTACTACAATGATAATCACGTCACTAGTATTACATTATGTCTTTACTATTCTAGATTACAAGAAAACAAAACTTGCTGACACTATAGCAATATTTGAAGATTTTCTGCACAAAATGGAGTCTTCTGACTAAGCTAACCAACATGAAAAGCAGAAATATTAATAAGCGTCGTTTTATTTAAAACGGTTTTATGTCATCTAAGTTGGCGAAAAATTTCTATGTAAGTTTCTAACTGGATGTTATAAAGATAGATTTAATAACAGATCCACAGTCCTTTAGTGTGAATGTGAGTGATTTTTATAAGTTCAGTCTATGTTTTTCAAATCGACGTCCACCAACTCCTATTTCCTCATTTTTTTACCAGCTGTACATGGTGATGTTTAAGATGGTGCTTGGACTGACCTTTCTTTTCCGTACTTAACCGGACTTCACAAGACTCAAATTTGCTATACGAGAGTGAGGGAGGAATTTACTTTTTGAAGAATAAACTGTTGGCGCAACATGATTAATATTAAATTATTAGCCGCAACGTTATAATAATTCAAAATGTATATTATAACGTTGGGATTCAAACATGGAAAATTACTTTTTTCCAGAGTAAACGTCCGTTCGTATCCGCTAATGTCCGGCAATGAATATTTTGAATCAGAAAGCTATTGAACATATATAGCTACTTCTTGTCAGGATTATGTGGTTATTTACGGGGAAATTAGTATTACCAGTTAGGCAATATTGTCAAGTACCTAAGTAAATCTGATACTTGACAGCAGTGTGGCCACTACGGCAGTCCTGAATTGTCCGTGTCGACAGTAAGACATAATACGTTCGCTATTTTATTGGTCGAATGGATTGTCCGTGTCTACAGTAAGACATAAAACGTTCGTTATTTTATTGGTCGAATGCGACAAAGCAACACGATTCGTCTCATTTTTATTGGATAAGGCGTTGCGTCTACAAAAGGTACACAAGATAAGGTTAGCGACTGAATGATAATCCCATCTGGTATTTTAGCGTTCGCATTTGGCGCCAAATGTTTTTCTTAATTTTATAAGTTTGATTTTTGTAATGTTTCTGGGTGAACTTTTTTATGATTTTTTGGGAAAAACCACAGATGTCAAATGTTATAAGCGGCCCATTGATCGAAATGAATAATGATGCCTGAGGCAACGCAGCGCTCAATTATTTATTGGCATCAGCAGACCTGTCTGCCACAAACTAAAAGAATCCGTGATCTGTAAAGTGTGTTATAACCAGCGTGCACCCATCTCTGTTTTACCACATGTTCAACGTTTTTCGGTTTGCAAATACGTCAATCAGGGCCATTGCTAGCCAAACCGATTCGGAGTTTAGCTTATAGCGTGAATCAAACATCGAAATTCGGCAACATTTCGGTTCCCTTTTACAAATGTAAGTCCTAACCTTTCCCCATACAAAAAAATGTTAATTCTACGCGCGCTCATGCTTAACCACGGGTTTATATCTTAACTCGGCGGGAACCGACCGGACAGCCATCTTTAGTAGTCTTACCTGAATCTGGTTTCAATTTATCGGGTCATTAAACATCCGTTGATACCACTGTATATAGTATGCCTTTTGTCTCCAAAAATATAAAAAGTTCACCCACAAACATTACAAAAAATCAAACTTATAAAATTAAGAAAAACATTTGGCGCCAAATGCGAACGCTAAAATACCAGGTGGGATTGCCAGTCAGTCGCTAACCTTATTTTGTGTACCATTTGTAGACACAACGCCTTATCCAATAAAAATGAGACGAATCGTGTTGCTTTGTCGCATTCGACCAATAAATAGCGAACGTTTTATGTCTTACCGTAGACACGGACAATCCATTCGACCAATAAAATAGCGAACGTTTTATGTCTTACAGTAGAACGGACAATCCAGGAGTGCCGTCGTACTTCCCTTTTCCATCCTTTTGTTTCTATGGCTGTAGATCTGCTGTCGTCCTCTCGCCGTGCAATGCGTTATCCCGCTGTTACTTCAGCCGCTTTTCCACAACTTACCAGGAACTCTCAACATCTAGCTTTGTATTATGTTGACTAGCTATCTTAAGGTCTGGTCGCACCAACGAATCTGCTGTCAGTCAGTTCGTGGGCTACCAAGCCGACTCTATAGATAGCTCCCAGTATCAAAGCATTTTAATTCATCCTTCAAAACGGGGTATGTTATGATTGCATCAGGGAACTTGCTATGACGTTTACGCATTTTAGTTTAACATCATTTGTATACATTATCTGTTTCAAAATAAATAATTTCGTCGCATTGTCAAGTAAAAGAGTCTTGCTTGTTCATTTTGCTTTCAGCGTCCAGTTCAGTCTAGTTTTTATCAACTTGGATTGTTACAGTGGAAGATGGAAGACCCCTAATTTTGAATAGTTCTGTACAGTATTTTATTCATTTCTCACATATCCGAACACAAGGGTGCGTTAAAATTGTGATCAACTAAATACCCTAAATTCATTGGATGTGTTCAGTGAGTATATATTTTATAAATTTTTAATTATAATGCAACAAAGTGCTTCCTATTTGTTTTCTCCATTCTAACAAAACGAGTGACCTACCGACTGGTCAGCCAATCATCCGGTATGGCTATACATTTTTGCTGCGTTTGCAAACGCTGTGGCGAAAATTAAAGCAGTTGTGGATCAAATCGTTTTCGAAAAGCCTCAGTAAAGCGGATACCTATGATATTGTTTCTGGACTTGCAAAATTAAGCTCGTGAGTCCTGAACTGTAAACACGTTAGTTCTTATCCATATTGTTTACTTTGGGGCAGACAATCGCAATATCGCATGCATCTTAAAATACTAAATATATTTTGACTGGTACTAATAAGTGCTTTAGTCCGGCTACCGCAATATATCGCCAGTAATTTATATCCTACTTCAAAATTTGACCACAAATTTAGAATTTGAATATAATATCCTACCTAAATATCCTTTTATTAAACAGTAATCTTAGCATATTTCCGCAACCGTTAGGAACGTAACTACTTGGTTATTTGTCTTTGCTTTCACGAAATTAATGTTTAAGTAAGTAAAATTTTTCTAATTCATTTTGGTTCAAACTTTTACAGTTATAACATGTCCATCTTAGCAATTCTTAATGAATAATTTTAATCCGGGCCAATTTGTAGTCGTTTATTGTTAACCTGTATCAGCCCGATTGATAAAATAAGTCGTACAGAAGATGTCAAATTGCAGGGCACTCCAATTACTATTTTTTCCACTTTAGAAGCGGGAAAAATGATAGCCCCCAGACATTATCCCATAATGCCATGGCGGCCGCAGGGACAGATTCCGAATGCATATGTAGAAAAAATATATAAAAATAACGTATTTGGTGAGAGCATGAATGCATCGAATCTTAAAATTAATAACTTTTAAGATGCAGTCATGTTATCTGTTGCCAATAATCATTAATGATTACGCATTCATCAAAATTATATTCAGACACTAATCGTTGATTGTTAACCGGCATAATATTTGTCCTGACCGATGTCTTGACTTTTCAATTTAAATTAATTTATCATCCCAGTGCACGCTACATCCGCGGCTTTGGTCAACTTTAGCTATTAAAATATTCCTGTGGTTTAAGCAATACCCACAAAAAACGTCTGCAACAGTTTTGAAGGTATCACATTCTACCTAAGTATGTTAGTAACTGTCACGTTTTAGTTATATGGCTTAATTACTGCAGGTTGTAAGTGGCAGCACATTGAGATTTTAACTCTATGTTGTGTTTCAGTTGTATTGTAAATGTAAAGAGTATAGCGATTAAACTTTTTATCAAATGTTAACTAAACTTTCTAATTAAGATTCATGTGAACTATTAAAAATTATATTATTGCAGATTCTGTGGTGTAATGTGAAACCATTGTTGACGGGACGCACTGAAATATCAATACCGAAGAACTGTTGCAGGGTTCAAAACTTATTTTTAAGAACCATGTAAAATTTTCTATAATTTCTTTAACTTGAGTGAAATATCTTAGAAAAAACTAGCCTAGATTTTAGGCTATATAAACTACTGAGGATTGGTTTCGATCAGCCACTATCACCGACTGCACTTTTTCTGACCTTAACTGGCATACGACATCTTGTTATGTAACACTATTCTAGCTATGTAGTATTAATACAAGCTACGAATTAGCGCTGATTCCGATATTAACAAAATTTGGGGTTTATTTTGAGCAGCCGGGCTATATACTAAAATTTTCTATTGAGAGCACATGGGTACTCTACACTTTAGTAGTCTATTAAGAGCACCTGGGGTGCTCCACGTTGTTTGGGTTATTTAGAGCGGACGGGCTGCTCCTGCAAATTTCTTTTGGCAGCACAAGGATGCTCCACATTTCTTTGGGTTATTGAGAACAAACGTGCTGCTCCAGAAAATTTCTCTTGAGAGCACAGGGTACTCAGATTACCCTGCTATTCACAACAGTGAGTTACATTTAACTCAAAGCTTAGCTGAAGGATCGAAGGATTCACCTTGAAACTCAATTTGCTCGAGCATTAATATTAATTTATTATTTGTATCCACCTTGTCATTTGAAACTGTATATTTTGTTGACATCCTATTATTTTTCTTAGTAATATGCATCATTTACCTTTAGATGTGATCACCTAGGGCAGAATTCTATCACAGCTACCTGACCTAAAAGGCATAGCCACATCCGGCCCTCCGTAAATAAAATATATAGTTAAGCTATGCTGGTATGTTTGTACGAGCCGGGAGTGGCTATGTCTCAGGGTTTGATAGCCGGGACGGACTACTGAAAAAGTTGTTATATTGAGTTTAGCAGATTGTGTTATAGGAGAAATGTTTAGCTATATGCCCGAAAACGGAAGATTAGTAGTAGTTAAAGCAATACGCATAAATGCAGGTAAAATAATTGCAGGTTTCACAGACTAATGAGTGCAAAAAGTGTGTCATCTTATAGATTTTAATGCTGTAACTTTACAACTACTTCATGGATTTTGACAAACTTTTTGTTTCACTTCTTTAAAGCAAAGGGAACAAAATTTTTGGGCACCCCCATGCTTTTTTCACAACCCACCCCCCTTGAGTTAAAAAATAGTGTCATTTTATAGGTTTTAATGCTATAACTTTTCAACCACTTCACGGATATTGACATTCTTTTTTGTTTTATTTCTTTAAAGCAAAGGGAACAATATTTTTGGCCATCCCCTACGTTTTTCACAACCCACCCCCCTGCTTTGAATTAAAAATGGTGTCATTTTATAGGTTTCAATGCTGTAATTTTTCAACTGCTTCATGGATTTTGACAAACTTTTTTGTTTCGTTTCTTTAATGCAAAGTGACTTGCCGAAAGCATCGAGGAACTTTTTCAAAGGGAATGTACCCTCTTATAATGGGACCCCCTTATAATGCAATTGCCATATGTCTGTATGTGTCCAAGTTTTGGGTTTGTCACATATTTTTGACCATCCGTTTATGGATTTTTGTGCGGTTTTTTGTTGAGTAGGAAATCGATATGGGAATGCACGGACACTATTTTTGGGCATCCCCTACGCTTTTTCACAACCTTTTTAACCCCTTTGAATTAAAAAATAGTGTCATTTTATTGGTTTTCATGATGTAAGTTTTCAACTGCTTCATGGATTTTGACAAACTTTTTGTTGTTTCATTTCTTTAAGACCTGCTGAAAGTATCGGCGAACTTTTGCAAAGGGGATGTACCCCTAATTGGGGGATCCCCCTCCTTTAAACTATCTTATAATGTAATTGCCTTATGTCTGTCTGTATGTGTCCAAGTTTTGGGTTTGTCACATTTTTGACTATACTTTTGAAACCGTTTATGGATTTTTATGCGGCTTTTTGTTGGGTAGGAAATCGATATGGGTATGCAGGGACAACATTTTTGGGCACCGCCTACGTTTTTTCACAACCCACCCCCCCTTCAATTAAAAATAGTGTCATTTTATAGGTTTTAATGCAGTAACTTTACAACTGCTTCATGGATTTTGACAAACTTTTTTGTTTCATTTCTTTAAAGCAAAGCGAACAATATTTTTGGGCATCCCCTATGTTTTTTCACAACCCACCCCCTTTGAATTAAAAATAGTGTCATTTTATATAGCTTTTAATGCTGTAACTTTTCAACTGCTTCATGAATTTTGACAAACTTTTTGTTTCATTTCTTTAATGCAAATGGACGTGCCGAAAGCTTCGAGGAACTTTTTCAAAGAAGATGTACCCCCAATAAGGGGACCCCCTTAAATTATCTTAACGTCCCAACTTTTGGATAAGGACATATTTCGGAGACGGAATATTGGATATTGACAAATGTTTTCGTTTTCATCAGCCTGGGGGAATGTTGACACAAAAAAATTACATTTTAGTGCGGTACGCCACCGCTAACAAGAAATTCCCCTACCCACCCCCTTGATTTAAAAATAGTTTTATTTTATAGGTTTTAATGCTGTAATAGATTTTGACAAACTTTTTGTTTCATTTCTTTAGAGCAAAGGGAACAATATTTTTGGGCATCCCCTAGGGTTTTTTCACAACCCACCCCACTTTGAATTAAAAAATAGTGCATTTTATAGGGTTTAATGCTGTAACTTTTCAACTGCTTCATGGATTTTGACAATGTATTTTTTGTTTCATTTCTTTAAAGCAAAGCGCCGTGCCGAAAGCATCAGCGAATTTTTTCAAAGGAGATGTACCCCCTAATAAGGGGACCCCCTTAAACTATCTTAATGTCTCAAGTTTGGAACAGGTCATATTTCGGAGACGGAATATTGAATATTGACAAATGTTTTCGTTTTCATCAGCTTGGGGGAATGTTGACACAATAAAATGACATTTTAATGCGGTACACCCCCCGCTAAGAAGATATTCCCCTAACTCGCGAAAATCTTACAATGTAATTTCCGTATATCTGTCTGTCTGTCTGTCTGTCTGTGTCCCAAGTTTTGGGTTTGTCACATATTTTTGACCATAACTTTTGAAACCGTTTATGGATTTTTATGCGGTTTTTTGCTTTGTAGGAAATCGTTGTGAAAATGCAGGGAGAATATTTTTGGGCACCCCTATGCCTATATCACAACCCACCCCCCTTGAATTAAAAAATAGTGCCATTTTATAGGTTTTAATGCTGTAACTTTTCAACCACTTCACGGATTTTGACAAACTTTTTTGTTTCATTTCTTTAAAGCAAAGAACCACCGCACTTTTTTTTCACACCCACCCCCTTTACCCCCCACGCGCCCACATCCCCCCCCCCCCCCCCCCCCCCCTCCCCCCCCCGGATCCCCCTTATAATGTAATTGCCATATGTATGTCTGCCTGTACGTGTCCAAGTTTTGGGTTTGTCACATATTTTTGACCATAACTTTTGAAACCGTTTATGGATTTTTATGCGGTTTTTTGTTGGGTAAGAAATCGACATGGGAATGCAGGGACAGTATTTTTGTGCACCCCTATGCTTTTTTCACAACCCACCCCACCCCCATTTGAATTTAAAATGGTGTCATTTTATAGGTTTCAGTGCTGTAACTTTTCAACTGCTTCGTGGATTTTGACAAACTTTTTTGTTTCATTTCTTTAATGCAAAGTGACGTGCCGAATGCATCGACAAACTTTTTCAAAGGGGATATACCCCATTAAGGGGACCCCCCTTAAACTATTTTAATGTCTCAAGTTTTGGATAAGGTCATATTTCGGAGAAAAAATGTTTATTGAGAAATTTTTTCGTTTTCATCAACCTGGGGAAAATGTTGACACAAAAAATAACATTTTACTGCGGTATACCCCCGCTAAGAAGATATTCCCCTAACTCGCGAAAACTGAAAAACAGCAAAATTTGCAATATTTCGAGGACGATTTGATGGACTTTGACAAAATAGTTGTATTGTTTGTTTTAGTGTGTGGGACATATGGACAAGAAAAAATATTTTAGTGGGGTCCACTCCCCCACTACGCAGGCCCTCTTGCAAAAAATAGCCTTCCATAAGAAAGAAGTTGACCCTTTAAATATTATAAAACATAGTTTTCAGTAAGACCTTATTTATGTTTAAGGTTTTGGTGGTCTCCATGTTTCCAACTCGGGTTTTCCCTGTGAGGGCACGATTTGACCGAGCGTTGTCCGCATGTTTTCCCAAAAAAACGTGGGCCGCAGGCCCGCTCTGACATGCCGCCGGCGCGAAAGGCCGGCTTTCGCGCTGGTAGTATAAATTTCTTGTTGGAGTAAACGATGGACTTTAGGGTTACTTAAATGTTAAGATGCTCTTGGTGACATTGGTAATAGTATGTATAACAAAGTAATTTTACCATTTCATTAAAGCGGCCAGACAAGAATGCATAACTGATTACAAAATAATAAAATTGATTATGGTAACCTAATTTTGACTGTTATGTTTTTTAATGACAAAATGATAAAATAAAAAATGGAACATTTGTTTGTACAGTTGAAAGTTAATGGTTAAATTTGCCGCAGTTAATCACACCAATTAAATGATATTTGGGCCGCTGGCCCAGTAACCGACTGTTGATCTTCGGCTAGCCCAAAATTACACAGTCCAGCCGGCGTCTCATCATTCCGCTTCAAAGCATGCCGCTGCCCAACACTGTTGCTAAGTATCAGTGTCGGTACATTGAATATGCGGAGCGAGCGTAATGCGTCGGGTGTTGGGGTTAGTTGTGCAAATGTTTTGTCAGCCAGTATACGGTACTGGATTAACGGATTTACACAATTTTATTATTAGATACGTAACAGAATATAACTGCGCACTTGCGCTGCTTCAAAGACCTCGTGCCTAAATTTTCGCAAAGCCTACACCAACTGAAATATGCTATTTTGACTATTTGCGGTCCACGGATATTTTAAATTATATAACTTGTCGAGGGCGTGAATGGGAAGAGCGGGTTTCATCGCAGAATCCCTTTAAAGATACTACAGTATTTGTCTAATATATTGTCAGAACTGCGCTATTTGGCTATGAGTTAAAGTTTAGAATACACACAAAAATTAAATTTCAATATTTTGGACTGAGGTTTTTGGCATGCAATTGTAAATGATCACCATATATGGTCATACACTCATTAAATGCCTTGGGTTAACTTACGCTTTTGAAGTTTCAGATTACAAAAAACTTTGTAGACTTAATTAAAAAGTAATTTGACTGTTGACTTATATATTTCAGTCATTAGAATACATTATATAGTCAGTCATTACAATATATTTCTCTCGTAACTGATAATTGAAAAATTTTAATCGAATATATATATACTATAATCAAATATATGACACCTGTGCAAATAATTAGCTCTTAGCCAATAAATACAATATATAAATTGGATTAAAATTGTGTTAGACGCCGCCGAAATTACACAATGTCTATTCGAGTCACTTTTTCAACAAGATTCACACAAGATTTCAAATCTTGGCTTGAAAATTTGGTTTGATTTGTAATGAAAGGATAATTGATAACATGAAGTTAAAAGTTTTGCCGGCATACTCAAGGAATAGAGGTAAGAACGCATATGACCGCATACCAGATGCATCGGAGAGAAATGATCTGGAGCGAGCGTTATGACTCGTTCACGATAAGTTGGGTGCAGCCTGACTTAGTGTTGTCCGGCTATCAAAGAGACTCAATGGACATTGCTATAGAACGAGATAGCTATACGTTTTTTCCTTGCAGCCGTACGTAGCTCTCTAGATAATCTGTTTAGTTTAGGCTGACTATATAAGACTGATTATAGTGTCCTGGCTGACCGATTTATGCGGTTAATATTTTGATTTATACTATAACCTTAGAAAATTCAAATTTTAATAGTTGCCGAGGCGGAAAATTCAAATTTTGGCAGCGCTATATCGTGCAAAGATTCAAGTTTTGGACAAGTACAATTGTTGACAGACGCCAAGGTAAGAAATTCAAATTTTGGCGCGTGTTTTAGCTATAGTCAGGGGAGACTCTATCTGACAAAATTTATAGTCCGCGCATGCAAAACCTCGCAGTCACGTAAGACTCCTCTAGTTGTCCAGGGTCTCTAGCAAAGCTACATGCGGGAACGGTGTGCCACTGATGAGACTGTTGGACAACTTATAGCCATTTTGCACACAACTTAACTTGAACGCCTCATTAATGAAGGCTTTGTTAACAATTGAGTGGTCTTTGTTTCACGAAGCGGTACTTGAGCAGCGCCAGCAATTGAGTGGCGAGTCATTCTCAAAGCTATTAAAAACCTGTAAGAACATATACCCACAGGAAACAGACGACAATAATTTGCAACGAAAAATTAGCAGATTTCTCAGCGGTCTTCGATGCGAGATAAAATAGCATGTCTCTTAACTACTGGCTAAAAATCAAAGAAAAATTGCAAATACTCTTCAACGGGTTATGAATAATGGACCGAGGCGAGATATAAGCCCGCGGACATCTCCAGTTGGTACAAATCAAAATAGGTGGCCTAGAATCAAGGCATAATGTCTGCTCAAGAACACAGGTTCTCCAACACGATAAATGTTTCTTACGGAGATATCACAAAAACCCAAAACCTAGTTTCAAAATGCACCCCGGGGAAAAATCCACAAAATCTACGCCAGCGCACGTCCCCCCCAAAACACAAGGGCGGGGAACCCCCCACAACCGACCGGCGACCACTATCCACTATTCTTGTTCAGGTAGCAACGATGTCCAGGCGCCAAGAAAAACTAAAAAAAAAAAAGCAACAAAAAAACACCAAAACTAAAAAAAAAAAAGGACAAAATCATTTAGACTTATGTATTTATTTATCGGGTTAATGTTCTTGTTTTCAATTGGATCTCCAGGGAAATCAGCATTAACCAAAACACTGAATAAATTGGGGTTTTGAATTTGTCCTGGAAGGACTGGTAATGACGGCCTCAAATTCAGTGGATGTGTCTATACTAGTGCATAGCAGGTACCAACAACTCGAGGCTTGTAATGCATCATTTACAATAATAATAAAACATTTGTAACGCGCCTTTTTCGCAGAACGTGACAAAAGCGCAGAATAATCAATGTCAGGTAAAAATGTCATGTTATAAACAATTTATAATCGTGCAGCCGGAAATAGGTGAGTTTTCAGCTTAGATTTGAACTGAGATAAATCAAATTTCAGATTTCGTAACGCACTTGGCAGGTTGTTCCATTCCGAGGGTCTCAGAAAACAAAAACTATTGTTTCTTGTTACATCGATTCGGAGTACTCGTTCATTGCAAGTTGGGCCACAATAAGATGCGTGTACATGGTCTTAATTATGTCACGCGTTCAAATGGGTTAGCTACTCTGTCACGCATACAGTTCAGCTCGACTATTAAAGTTTTGAATAGCCTAGCTAGACTATGCATTTGACATCTACTGTCGAGCCGGACTGTGCTTTTGTCAGGAGGTGTTCAGCTGAGTCCCTATAACTTGCCAGAGACTACAGTCCGCGAACATTACGTTTTACTATACGTATCTAAATAATGCCCCAAAGGCGGCCTACTGCTTAAAACGTTATTTGTAAAAACAAATATATAACCTAGAATTAGTATGAAAATTCTATAGAACAAAATGCTATTGTACTAAGCACAATACTAAATAAAATTTCTAAGTTGTCGGAGAGCCTAGCTAAACTCCCTGTTTGTCATATTAAAACTAGCTAGGCTATCAAAATATACCATAGTAGTGCAGCTAAGCTATAATTTACCCGAACTAGTAGAGTTAGACGCGTGATATAATTTGGCCTTGGCGCGCGCATTTATCGCAAATGATGCATAAGAGCGAGATTTTCAGTCAATCCAGAAGACTAATTGCACTGGACATCAAATATTACACGAGGAATCACGAAAACCATTAACTAAACTTATTCAAAATTTTCAGGAATAGACTCTACCTTCTATGAGGACTTACGGCAAAGCATATGCACAAATAAACCGTTTACGTGCACGTTTATTGAGCCGAAAATTCAAACACGTTTCATTGCTATCGCCCTCGCTGGTGCGCCTCTGTGGTAGACATCGGCATGGGAATAGCCAACAGTATACAAATGTTTCATCTAAAACCCAAGATTACTGCGCTGAGGAACTCCGCACGGGTTGTTGGGGAACAAGTTATTAAAGATTGCGAGCAGATTCAACAGTTAACCGTAAATCAAGAGAGAATTTTTGCAATAACGCATGACATTGTACGCTATATAGAACAAATCACAGTATCATTAGAGTGCACCGTCATGAAGCGTGTAGGGTGGGCACACTTTATGGCCCAAACTAATTTGTTTTTGAATGAGATACGTAATATAATTAAAGCCATGGTACTAGCTAAAACTGCTAAGCACCTTCTGCTGACATACAGCTTCTCAAATAAAGCTCTTAGTATAAAAACAAATTACATTGCATGATACAGTTTATGTGCATGCTCCAAGTCTATTTTATTATTTTGTTAATTTTATCACTAAGCGTACCCAGTCTTAATGGATATTGTAGACACCAGGTTTGGTGTTATAATCGCACATACGCATGGAAAAAATACTACCGCTGATGCGGGTAGTTAACATAAGTTAACAATGTTATTGCTAGGCTGTCATTGCCACAGTATATTACATATGATAAGACCCTCAACAGATAATATTTTTATGATGTAATATCAGAGGAGTGCCACAAGACCACCGGACTATGGTTTTGTGACCGTGGCGCCCTACATACAAGTATCAATGAGACTTGTCTTCATCTTTTTAAACATTTAAGAATTAATGATGCTCGTACATTTGACATTAAGCAATACTCGCCAAAAACTGTAATTCAGAGTGGACGTGTGGGCATTCTGCTCTAAACATCTGAAAAGTACGTACACGTTACGCCTGGAAGCAAAATTACGAAAGCTGATGAATTATGTGTGCCAAATCATGGTGTAATGTTCTTTGCACATTCAAATTTCTCCATGGTAATGTCTAGTTTATAAGCCAGTACAAAATTTCAAGGTTTTAATTCAACAGTTTAGGATAATTAATTTCAATTTCTCGGTTGTTGTACCACCTACCTGGGGTAAATTGAAACATGTTAAATATCACTCTCCTTTAGCCGATCAGAGGTTAACTAGTGGGTTGCAGTACATGATGTTGGGCGACGTGGGTATACCTGGCGGAGTCATATATCTTGTGTATGCCTTTGTTATCGTAATAATTCTGTGTCTTTTGTTCGTATGTTAAAAGAATTAAATTTATTAGTAGCTGCTACTCTTACTCTGATTGAAGTCTCTATCCGGCCATCGGTAGCACAGAGATGTGGGAAATACCGGTAAGATATGGAACGCGTATTAAACTTGTAAGAGCGCGCCCTGTATCAGTACACTGTGACAGGCCATTTAGGGAGTTTCTCCCTGTGCAGCCGCAATATTCAATCATCGAGATATGTGAACTACCGTTTTGCCGTGGAAAATCACACCGCCATGAAAATAACCATAAGGTGATCAGGACGATGCTGAAACCGTGTTCATGCTTGGCATAGCAGCGTCAGAAATTAACGTTACATTAGATCATAGACAGTTCTCCGGTGCTTCAGACAGCGGTAGCATTATAACTGTAATGTTTTTTATACATTCAGTACCCTAGGTTTTCACAAGATGACTTAGTATCAGTGCCTTGGACCTGTGCGGTTCACATAACTCGCCATAATTTGTCGGTAAAAGGAGCCATAAAAGCTGCTCTGGGAATCCGTAGTCGAATGTCTGATTTTCACATCTTCGTCACGAATGATTGCACTCATTTTGTGTTGATCAACGTAGACGGTTCACAACAATGAGGTACAGCAAGTATTAAGTACCAGAAACAATAGTTGTTCATAGAGGGGGCATTACACCAGCTGGGAGATGTAGGGACTAACACAGTGCGTTTAGACTCTGCTGTTACAATTCCAGTCAGATCTGAAGTCATCGTCTAGGGTTGACGGCTTCAGGGGAAAAGGATGTGTAATTTTTGAACCAAACGAAAAACTTGAGAGATATTTGATTTAAGAGTAGCTCAAATATTATTATCCAATGAATCAGAAATTGTAGCACCGGTTCGGCTCTTAAACATGTCTTACTACCCTGTAAAACTCTATAAAAACACAGAATTTGCTACTATAGAACTGTTATCTCAGGACGAGTTGTCTGTCCTTGCGATACATTCTAAACCTGTAACAGGAAACGGGTTTTAATTGAACTTAACCTGTATCAAGCTAAAATTATTGACGCCTAGCGAAAACAATTTACTGATTTATGAATAGAATTTTTATGGTATTCGCTAATCACGATTATGATTATGGGGACATCACCATAATTCAACATAGTATAGACACGGGAGATGCGGTTCCAGTAAAACAGACTGTACCTTATACCATTAAAACGAAAAGAAAAAGTCGATGTTGCACTAAACCAAATGTTGAAGTTCGGTATCATATAACCATCAACTACCTCTTGGGCTACCCGATTGTTATAGTCGGCAAAAAGAACGGTGAGTCCTTACGACGATGAGTTGATTATAGAAAGTTGAATGCGGTAACACAAAAATTGTTATCCTTTACCTAAACATAAACGATTTACTGGAATACGTTGGTAAGGCTAAGTTCTTCAGTGTCATGGATTTACTATCTGGGCTTTAAATTGCTATGACCTCGGCTTCTACTGAAAAGACTTCCTTTATTACACCGTAAGGGCAGTACCAATTTACGAAAATACCTTTTGGTCTTTGTAATGCACCTACTACCTTTCAACGTATACTACATTGTTTATTGGAGAGAATTCGTCTAATATACATCGACGATATTTGTGTGTTTCAGAAAGCTTAAAGCGCCTTAGGCAGGTCTGTGGGCGTTTACGTGATGCCGATCTAATACTAAAACCTCATAAGCGAAAAGTGAAAATTTCTTAGCGATGAAGTACCCTACATTGGGCACATAATTTCCGCCCACGGTCTTTAATCGGATTCAGGGAAAATTGAATCATCATCAAGTTAAACCATCCTGTGACTCACGATATCACTTTGGTTATGACTTTTCTCGGATTTTGCAGTTAGTATAAGAGTTTTATCAAAGATTTCGCAACTATAGGTAAAGCATTAAGTCAGCTAACTAATACCACTAAAATGTTCCAATGGAATCCCGATGCCCAAGAAGCATTCGAAACTCTGCGAGCTAAGCTTATTAATCTGCCCATTTTTCGAATAGCGGACCTTTCTAGCTGGTCTTTCAATGTATTAAATTCGAGATAAATATGCAACTGCTGTACCGAATCAACAGCTTTATATGTAATAACGAGACGCAGCTGCATGGCGTAACTTCCTAACACGATGCCCATACAATCTTGGCTATCAAAACCACGAGGGTTGACCTAAAAACTCGCTGTTTTGCTAATTTAGCGGTTTCTTTTGGTCAGACCTAAGAAGCTATGGAGATTAGCAGGCCGCAGGCGCGCTTCACGAGGTGTTTTCGGTCCCCGCACGTGTCTAGTTTATGGTATGATTGCTAAGGTGCCCTAGGGAGGCTGACACTGACACCTGCTCAAAACTCATAGTGACATGCCAATATTCTCTATTTCGGTCTCACTTGGAAGTTTTTTGGATCTCTCGCTTAATTGGTTGTGAGCGCGATAGAAACCCAAATGAATTGAGCTGTATTGCATGCCTAGGTAAAATTTGTCTCGGCTTTCGCCATTCAGGGCCGGAATTCGCTCAGCAGGAAGGTTTGACCAATGTGGCCCAAACAGGGCTCCGACAGTTCCCTGAAGGTTAACAGTCGGATTAGTAGCCTTACGCGGTAGCTGCATCGCAATTTGGTAGTCGTTTACTTTGTGATAATGGCGTGGTTTAATCGAATAAAATTTGCATCGGCTGGTAGTAACGATTCTACGTGAGCGTGATAAGTTTGATAAATTTGGTGGACCATGTTCTCGCTTCCGATTTTGAATATTTATTTCGGTTAACATGCAAGAGACAAACGACACGCGTCGAGGCTTGACTCATGCAGGCCTCGGCGCGGGACGCTGGTCGATGGACAGGACCAAACATTTAAACATATAACTTCTGCCTGGAAACGAAGGCTCGACAACCCGACGTGATTTTCTTTCATGTTTATTTCAAAATATGCACAGACAAGATATGGTAATCAGTGGTATGCGAAGAACAATTACCAAGATAATTGTTAAAAGCTTTACATGATAATAATGATGAGGCAAGCACAGATAATAAATAGATGCGTCCCGTTTGCCCTACAGAGGTATCGTAATAACTGTAAAACTGGCCCAATGGGGCCTTCCCCGGTCCTTGAGGTTTAGAAGTAAATCGAGCTAAAAACGAAGGACACGGAATTTCAAACCCGGATGGAAACCAGGGACTATTGTTCGCCCTGAACGCAGCGATGTGGGACGGACAAGGTGCATGCCAAAAATTTACGGACAACGACAATAACATAAATAGTATGCATGACGTAAAAGTACAGACAAACGTACGGTACAACATATATGATCGCTTATCACGACTCCTGGAATTCCTTGATCTTAAAATTTATTCACCTAAAGAGTCCTTACCGGAATTTTATCTAACAATCGACCAGTCATGTATGAACTATGATTCTCTAGTAAATTCCTTGGTTGCCGGACGGCTATATAACTGATACTGTGGCCACGGTTGGATACTCCCGATTTCAGATACGAGTAACAAACAACTGTCACGGTTAGTATACTTATGTGTTTGACAAATCGTATGTTTGCATGGTGTATTTGATCCCTGAGTGCCTTGGGGCACCATTTGCATCTCGAGCCACAGAGTCTACAATGGTGCAATCCGGCGCATTAAAGAATGTGGTTGCTGCCAGCGAGTGAGTGGAGTCTACCGAAGCGTGGGCTCAGACAAATGCGACAATTAAAACGGCGAGGGCTGCACCATTCCATACTTCGTGTCTTCCATTGAACATGAATTCGTTGCTATAAGAACTGCTCATTCCGACTTGACAGGTCCAACAGTACTTTCGCTCTCGGAGATGATTAGGTCTTGCTTTTAGATCGGAGTTGAGCTGATCCTTAATTGCGCATGCTCTCAGTCACAAAAGATTTGATCAAACTTGCTCTACCAAGAAGGAACTACGCACCCGAGTAAACGTACAAAGAATGACCATGGGCCGTAGTGAACTTCCATACAGTCGACATGAGAGTTTGGTGGGACTATTAAACTTCGGACTCTCTACAGTGTTCATCACTACTCGGTTGCTGACCACCGTATTCGATAACAGATCGTTTTGCAATTTCTGGACGGTCGGGGCCTGTCTCCGACCTGTGAAACTTAAGACGAACGTGACAAATACTCTTACGGGGGCGAGTTTTCGTTTTCCTATTTCAAATTTTAGCGAGTTTGTTCCTATTGGCCTAAGTTACCACCGCAGCGTGCAGTGCATAACAAAGGTAAGGTTAAGACTGAATCCGGGAGTGATCTAGTCTTATGAACAAAGATTTCCTAGGCCCAAAAAAGCGGGTTATTTTCTCAATGCGTGACTTCCAATTTTTGTGCGGCTAAGAGTGTTAACAGTCGATTACCTAACCTATTCCTACGGAAGTCCGACCGAACATTCCTACGGAGATCATGTAAGGAGTGGCCAGTACTCAATGAGTGCAATGAATCGGGTAAGCTTAAGATTTTGCGGGGCGCTTATCTGAGCGTAGTGTTTGAGGAGGCTTAGTGGTCAACGACTGTTCCATTTAAACGACGTCACCACTTTTTGTATGACCTGGAGTTATCTTCGGGCCAATGTATTCCATGCAACCTCAGTTGGTCAGGGTGACCATTATCCCAGAAATTAGTAATTTTGGCGGAATAGATATTGGGGAAATGACCTACGACGGGGGTCACTGCTCTGGAAATAGTTTGCGTTCACTTTTATTTATGCATTTTTGAATGGCCTGAGGAGATACCCAGGCTAATCCACGTGGAGGATATTGATGGTCGGGAGTTGTTTCATGAGGCTGTGGAAACAGGGGCTAGCGTGACGCTGATATTTTACAACGTATTTAAAGGCTTGTGGGAGGGCGTGAGTGATACGATTGAGCAGGATTTCGCATCATCAATGCTACTTCTTGTTAGCCTGCGAGAGCTCCCGGGCTAGTTGTCTAACCAGGCACAATGCCCAGGGGCATTCCTGAGTTTCTTTATAGGGGCTATGCTGAGAAGGAGCCAACTTCTGTGTGGCTCCTTGAAGGAATAAATTATTTTGTGCCGACTTTGCCAGTCTATTTTTTGGCGGGCCCTCTAAAGGAGCCAAAGCTAATGAACACGTTGTGAAGCTAAGGTAAGCACGTTCCTACCTAGAACCTATGAGAAGCATTTCTCCAATTATAATTGAGCCGACCAGGAAGGCCTAAATCTACACTAAAAATGATACATGAGTGATTGTATAATGTTGGTTGTTAAATGTCTAAAGCAATCATGGGACTATAAATTGAGAGATGGGTGCATGTGTCGGACTGAGTATGCCCTGACACTAACGATCTAAATCGGCACACATTTCATACTCTAGGGGGCGATTTGTACTGAGTTTGATGGTGCTTTTGCGAACAGGTGTTATTATTTCCCTTAAATTACTTACTGCGCGGGATAGTCCGTTTATGGGGCTATCCAAAGATCCTGGAGGGGCCTTCTGACGTGTGGATGTTGAGTAATAAATGCTCAAAGTCGGTCCTGTTTGACATATAGTTATCAGGGACACTAAAAATTTTCTGGAGATTTTGACCCTGGCCACGGGTCACACTTCGGCTTGAGCGCCGGGCCTTAATATCCCAAATTTTCTTAACTAGCCTAACGGCAAATTTTAGTTCACCCACCCGGGGCAAAAAGGCCCGCAGAGGCCCTGCCCCCTACCGACAAAGGTGATTCGTTCGGCCCCGGTCCGGGCACCGAATGTTCTATTAATGCTGGCAAACCTTTGCACTTATTTCATGTTCCAATCAGTCCTATAGCAAGTTTTCCAACTAAGATCCGCTTCCTATCAAATTTGTAACCGTGATCAGCTCAGGGAAAAATTCTCTGACATCCTAACTCAGCTCAATAAGCTTGAAAGTTTGGATCTGTGGCATCCAAAAGTTGGTTTTATGTTCTACCTATGATCACGGCGAACCAGAAAGACTTCGACCAAAATATTGCATCTCAAGTTTTGCGCGAGGACCCTGATTAGATATTGGTAATTCCAGGACTCAATTGGCGTAGCAAGTGTTGAACGAATGGGGATGCCTTACGGCGGACGGAAAAGTCAACTCAAGGAACATCTCGTTGCTACATTCAAACTTGAACATTTTAAGGCGATTGTGACCTACTTACGTACCTAACCTCGGGGAAATTAAACCCCCTTCTTGTTGTCCTAGCTTCCCACACCTATACTTACATCGTCGATCACGGCGGAGAGCACCAGCTACTACCCCTTCAGATGGTACTGGAGTATCCATCCATCCATCTCGCGAAAACGAATAGAAAACCTGACGATTACGCTAGCTAAGGTAACCACGGAGCTTGTCAGTAAAGTCGACCAAACTCCATGGCGTCGAACTCCAACTGATTCAACCATCTCGGACGTCAGGCCCGACATCGAACATTTTGTCTATATTTTAAGATAGTCGGTTTGGCCCGGTCCAATCATGGGTATTCTTCTGCCGCCCCTAATTTTGGAATTTTCTTTTAGATCGCCAATCGGAAAAGTTCAGAAAGTTTAAAATTCGGCGCTTACCGTAAACCTGTGGGCCGTTTGGGGGAGGCGAGAACAATGGAAGAACATGTGGAGATTTGGGGCGAAGGTCAACATTTCGCCCTTTGTTCCTACAAACTTGATCTTCTTGTTTACGTCTGGCGAATTCCAAAAATAGTGAATATTATTACTAAAATTATTAAATACAACTATTAATATTATAAAATAAGCAAAGTAAACCGTAAGTCAGTTTAAGCCTTCAAATGTGAACCCTGGCCCCGTTTTCAATGATCAATCCTTATACTTTACATATATCTCCGTGCAGACATTGCACGTTGATATGTCATTCTGTGGTATGTATTTATTTTGTATCCCTTTGTTTCTTGCCGTCCATGTCTGCATTCCGATGGTGTCAATCCCAAGTTGTCTTTCCAATGCTATCCTCATATAACTAACGTGGGAACAGGCAGACATTACATGTTTACCTGTAAGCCTGGGTGTTTGTATTTATCCTGATTTTTAAATTTCTTTAGACAGAGGCCGTTTTACGGGCACCCTAACGTGGGGAACGCGCCGCCGAACAGGGCCCTCCCCGGGGTCAGAGACAGGGCATCCCGCGGGGAACCACCCGCCAGAAGGGCACCCCCGTCCTGGGCCTACCGGGTCCACCTCGGGGCTCCAAACCTACCCCCTATGCCACTATGTACTTATGTAACTATATATAAAGATTAAATTCGTAAAAATTAAGAATTTAACGAATTTTTGTATTTATTCTCTATGCATAACTGTATATTTTATATATAGTTATATCTGTCTTCGCTGTTTCACTTTTCAATATATATATTCTAACTACAATTAGTTATTAATATTACTAATAATTATTATTAATAATTTTGATTAAATTTAAAGACAACGACAGAGAGCCAACAAAAGGAGAGAGACAGGCGGGGAGGAGAGAGAAAAAGAATCAGAAGGAAGAACAGAAAGAACCAGAGAGGCAAACGAAAAAAGACCAAAGAGATCGGAAAAGAAAAGAAAGCAAACCACACGACAGACGACGAGGAGACAAGCAAAAGAACGACCAAAGAGATCGATTAGAGAAAGAAAAACAAAGGAAGAACGGGGCACGGGAAGGGTATGGAGGCAAGGGGTTCCCGGGGGAATTTCTGTGGGCTGGGGTTAAATTCGGTCCCAGGACGCAAAATGGGTTCCAATGATACCAAACACGAACGGGTTAGCCCGATATTAGGACCTGACCCACGCGGGTTGAGTTATATGTATTAGTGTAGGGACCTTTGGCAGGCTCTCCTGACCTAACGGCTGGGCAGAACGATATCCCAGGGCAATCGTTGGATTTGTCATGAGAAGCCGATTCAGATGAGGGGTAACACCCTTGTTCCATGATCAGAATCAAGAAAAGCACTAAAATGATAGAATTAGAGAGAGCCTGGACAAAGGTGGGGCGCTGTTTACGGCCGTCCCGTGTTAATGGGAGGGCAGACGGCGACCCACCGGGTATATTTAGAATCGCCTCTACCAGGTGAACACAACGAGGGGTGCTTTGCAGACTTTCAGAGGATAAAATTTTCAGAATTTTGTGCCCATTATTAGATCTAGGCGATTTTGGGGCGTTACTACGTGTCAAGGGTCGTATAAAGACCCACCGCATATCGTTGTATTCGCCAAGAGTAGATAAGTCGAATATGGTCAGATTCCAACATTTAGGGCTGGCGAAAAAATAATACTATATCACAAAATAGAAGAAAAGTGAATGTCGCTTTCTACAGTATATAATGGGAAATTATAGGCAAGAAGAAAGGGGACGCGTTATAACGGCTGAACGGCTGGGCCAATCAAGACCCACCAGGGCTTGTTGAAACCCTTGATATTCGGGCTATACAACAGACTGTAATACCGGAATTGCTCCTGAAACAGGAGGGAGCAATAGGGGCACTCCTAATCGATTTTGATGGAAATACCATATGCAGGCACGTTTTCGCTGTACTCAGTGTACAACTAGACGGGCAGATCGGAACGTGACGATGCTGTTATGTTATAGGATCAATGAATCGACACAGTGATAAACAGAAGTCCGATCGAGGATCTTCCATGGAAAATGGTATAGAGTTATACACTCGGCGATGGCGTTGATTCGGAGGCGATTTGGCCCTGATCGGTTCGTATTGAAGCTGTAGCAAGCTAGACAGAGTGTTTTGCATCAGGAACGAATCGGGCCAAGGTTTACCCTAGATTTGGGAATACATTGGGGCCAAAAGAGATTTGCGACGCGGAAAAGCGGTGCGATCAAATGATGACAACTACTCTACCTAGCGTAGGTAGCGGTTGTTTAGACGGCTAGAAGATGAAATTAATAATGTAACTCAATAAGCTATGAACCGAATTTGTTCTATTAGACCTCAAAGGAAAGCGCATTAAACTTTACACCGAAAGGTATTCGAAGCATAAATTCAAATTCCGGAGCGGTACCCGGGACACGGCTCCTTGAAGCCGTGTCCGATTCACCTGTTTATGAAAATCCTGTTTGTTGTTATCGCGTTTATCGTTGTTTTCCTTTAAGCTTAACCATAGGGAGAAGTTTTGGTTAAGCTAGGTAAAATTAATATTTAATATTTCACTACTCCCCAGCGAATATCGGTGTCAGTGTTGTTCGTCGTCCGACGAACAGCCATCGCCGTTCGATGCATAGTGAGCGGCCAGGAGGCCTATTCCCGGATGGTCGCAATTTTGATCTTACGTGCCCAGGAACGTACTCAAGAAATTCTGACCTGGTCGCAGTTTCCATGAATCCTACAATTTTCCTATGATCGGTTCTATACATGTGATTTCGCGTCTCCTTGGTTCAATATACGTACCAATATAAAAGCGCGACATACGTAACGGACAAACAAAGCAACACGAAAAGCCGTTAAAATTTCGTACATGAAAGCATATGGTACACGAATAGACAAAATAAACAAGGTGAAAGACGGGCAATACGAATCCATGGCTCTACAAGGGTCAGGTTTACCCGATGGGTATGTTGAATCGGATCGCGTCAGAGCGCTGGTTATCAACCTTTCGGGTTTGTCGAGTCCGTAACAACGGGCCTTGATGAGAGTTAGGGCCAATGTATAGGATTTTAATCTTGTGTCCACTAGTATAATAGGAAATTATTACATAGCTAGAGTTGAAGATTCTGTTTCTGCTTTTGTTTGTTGTTTTTTTTTATTTTTCCTTAATTATCATTGAAGTCCAACAATTTTTAAGGTAGTTGGATATTCGCCTACCTAGGCGTTTGGAATGTACGATTCCGTTCCAGATTTAAACAAAATAACAATTATAGACTCACCTAAAATGCACTCGTGCATTGACCAGTTTAACCCTAAAGATGTTGGTTACCATGTCAGAGCAAATTTCATAGTTAATAACTTTAGCAATCACATCAATTTATAAAATATTTTCCTTCAGTAAAAGACAAAAACACTGGAAAGCCTGGAAAACGATGCGCCAAATATCAACCAAAAAATTTGCTTTCATGCTACTCAACAAAATGTGTGATAACCATTGAATAAATTTTACAACACCGAGTAAATATTATCAAGTACTTCATAAAAATAATTTCATTTTTAGTATCAACAACCAGAATGGAATGCATCTTAAATGAATTATTTAAATATTAATTAAATGAGATAACATAACAAAGCTACTTTACGACAGACATTGTGTAAGTTTACTGCACGGATTTTTTTGATCATAAAAACTTACTGTTGTCACTACTAAAAATCTGTCTACTTATGCCTAGATAATTCCATACAAAATCCCACGCTATGAAAACTAATGCAAATTGAAACTCTCAGATTAGAGGAGGTTTTGCCAGCCAAGGAGCTTCGCATGTCGTAAGCGCCATCTAAGAATAAAGCGGTATGTTGTAGACATTACGATACATATTGCGTTGATTTTATACAGCGAAACACAAGGTAAATTGATCAGGGGTAATTGTTATCTAGTTTCACAACTATTTCAACGTTGAATGCAAAATTTTTTTCGGCCAGAAAAGTGTATTTGTTCATAACAATATACTTATCGTATAGTATTAGCCATGGTAACATTTCCAACAAAGCACATAACACCGCGCTAAAATAGAAAAGCACAGCGCCTTTTTCCACTGAAGTAACATACTAGAGCATTAAGGACAGATGAATTTCAAAGCAAGACAGTTGCTGTGAAACATTTTTCTCATCTTCAATGGTGGGAGAGCAGTTTTCAACAACAGACCTGTTTAGCAAAGCCAATTAAGCACACTATTCACAATACCTTCCTTCTGAATATTTTGGTGCAATTTGCTCGGGCGAAGTTAATTTAAGGGCTTTCAACACAAGCGGAGATCCAAAATTTCTTCTACTGTGATGCGATATGATAGAAAATTATGTTTTTGACCCCGTTAAAATGTGTTTGTTCTACGAATGTTCAAGCTAGACGCATCAAAATTACGAAAAGGTGTTGAGCAAGTAAGCTTCCTCATCTTCATGATGAGATTTTTAAATTTTGACTTCAAAATCAAAGATAATGCTTCAACATCGAAAAAAATTATGATTATGGCGCAAAAACGCCGGGATGCATCTTTTGTATCGGTACTTCTTCACTAACAGGGTCATAGATACATCACCGAATAACGTTTATATTACGCCAAAAGCATACACAAAAATACCGAAGATATTTTTTGATATCTCATCGTAATATCGAGTTATGCCTCTTACATTCAACACCCAATGAAGACCACTACTCTTTATATATACATCGCGTGGAAAGCTTAGGGATTTTACGCGCAATTTTATAGCAGCGATGCAGAACAATCCGCGGGCGCTATATAACCAATTTTTTTTGAATCTTCTACATGAAAAAATTTAGTGAGTTGGCATGGTTGGTGCCCTGTACTGATAACGCAATTTTCAAAAAAATCAAAAACCGAAATCGCAACAGTTTCAAATTGAGTGTACAAGCATACCTGCAAAAATATCGAAAAAATAAAAACGTCCCGAGCGGATGATCCAAAGAACCTATAAACACCAGACACCAGCAACCAAAATTGAGCTCAAACCACCAGGTCCGACACCAGGTCCGACTGGAAAACATATCGAAAAATCAAATATTCAGATTTCTCAACAGTAAAAAGACGATAAATTGTGGCTCCTCGACGGTTCATTCATAAATGCCCTTGTCAGGGTTTGTGGTTTCATTTGGAGAAATCACTACATTTTTGGCTCTTCTATTAATTCTGCCGGCGTCGTCTCGAGTTCGGACCATATTTATAAAACAACAAAGCTATGTAAGTGCTATAGTTGCTCGGATTCCTGATTGCTTGCAAAAAATGGAAAAATGCCACAGTCGTTTTGACAATATGCGTTATTACAACGTTTCATGGAAAACTGATAACCTTTATCGTCACGTCAAGTCGTCGTTCCTTATTTCTTTGGAGGTTTCTTTTCATGGAACAATATTGTACATATTCAATAAGGATATATATAACGCTTTTGAGATCACCGTAATGAAAAGATTTCGATACTCATGCTTGCTTCATAGTGAGCTGACAATACAGATAAAATAAATATTTCTTTCCACATTTTATCAAGTTACTTTTCCTCGGCGACCAGTTATCAAAAATTGCTGCGAGGCAAGGTAGCGAGCAATCTTAAATTCTGCTTGATATCCCAAGTTAAGGTGATCAACCACATACGATACAAATATTGCCCAAGCGCGCAAAGCCTCTCGATACCATTTGTCCCGTATGATAAATCCCGTGCAGTATTCCAAGAGACTGAGCGCAAGTGAGTCCCAGTGCTTTTGTTGGCACATCTGTCCACCGTCAAAGTACAACAAAGATCGCCCAACCTGAAAATAAAAGCAATGCAAATATCTATCATTCAACGGGTTAGTTTACGAATTATATTGAAACTGTCTGGGACGGCGTCACTCTTTTTTCTTACATGTGTGTTTGTGTGATCATATAGGGATCAGATTTGTTGAAGCACGATTCCGCGAGTGCAAAATAGTAACTGATCGCCCCACATCATCATATATCGCCTAACATCATCATACAGTATATACATACAGTAGAGTGTACTTATACTGAAAATGCTTTTATAGTGAAATGTTCGTTTGGTGTAGGCCATATTGTTGATACAAAACAAAGGCGGGTATGGTAAAACAGCTTTACTATGAATTTTTGATCAGTCCTAAGCGGACTTTGCTGGATATAATATTAGGAAACAGTAGTTGCAATGGTTCTCGCATACAACTAGCTTAAACATGCTATATATATTTTGTAGTCAGGAAAAACGACGACACTAATCTTTCAACCGAGCAAAACTAAAGGACTCTAGTTGAGAAAATATATTTTGAGAATTTTGATTGTCTCTGTGCCACAAACAGTAGATAGTACTCTACGATTTATTGTACAATTGCAGCAAAACGTTAGGGCATGAAGACAATTTGTATGCGTCGTAGTAGGGTTTTGCGCGCTCGAAACCCGCTGGTATACGGAAAATAAAATAATTGGCCACTTTAAGATATATATCTAGAATTGTTTTGTTGCATTTTAGTTATGCTGTGAAGTTATCATTTTTTTGGTATATATTTCATAAACTTTTACATGATGAATATGGAATATACATGTATTGATATCACGGGACACCGTTTCTACGATAAAACAGTAACACAAGGATTTTTTATGCTAGGGTATATGAAAATTTAGAAGTTGCACTTTTTGTACTAATTTAGCTGTTGCTTTAGCAGAGTATGCAAGTACTATGCATATATTGTGCAAGTAAAAGTGTTCACCCGAGATGATTTTTTTTAATTTGTCCGTACGAAGCGCTGGATCCTAAAATAATATGTGTATCAAGGAACTTATGGCGTGCGAAAAGAAGTGATACTAATCCGAATACTTCGCTGGTACGATTGTGTATTGTTCAGCCTCTGTGTTCGAATAAGAACCATGTGCCTTTACCGCGGTGATTTAGTAAATCACGTTGCGTGGTTACGGCCAGAGCGATTTTGATTTCAGTGTATATTCAACAGGATGATATAGTTTCGTAACGCAGCAAGTTTTGATATCGTTTCGAAGTTCAAGTAATCAGATCATTATGACGCTGTGGGATGGTGGCGTGCATTTGTCGCAACTCGTTCTTTTAATACGGCAATGTTATTGACAATATGGAAAAGGAATGATCCAGAAACATATATGTATCCACACGGCGTTAGCTGCGTTGGTAGGAATAAAAGGACTAGTTAACTGTACTTTGAGTTTCAAGCAGCACAAATGGAAGCATCCACACCAATTCGCGACCTGCGCAACATGTGAAATGTGCGACACCGCTGATCGACAGTCAAAGAAATGCCGAATATTTCATGCTACACAATTGGCAATATCTCATGGTCAGGTTTCGTTTTGGCTTGCTGTTGAACTCGGTAGAAGGAATTAAACTAGTAACTCGCAAGCGATAATGAAACGGAGAGAGCTTGGTTTCATCAAGCGGACATTGTGTGTAAAATCACAATTTGATTTTGATGTCTACACGACGCCAAAACATATGTAATCCTGAATTATTAAAACCATGGAGGCTCGCCGACCCATACCTATCGAAAACAACCGAAAAAAGCGCGAAGTGTTTGTGTTGGCCTCTAGATAACCAAGCCATCGTATCCAGCGTACTGAAAAACCTATAAACTCATATAACATTCTTGACACCCTGTACGAAATACATACCCAAAATACAGAAGACAGAATATATTCAATAAGCAATCTGGTTCAATGACCCTAACAACATTGAAAACATTTGAAAAATCATTAGATACCCGTGCTGGACTCTAGATAAGCAAATAATCGTATCCAGCTTAACGAAATATTATTATAAACTATTCTTGATTGCGACATACGCAGTAAGTAACCAAACAACTGGAGACAGACTATATTCTAAAAATCGGGTTCACTGATACAAAACCCATTGAAAACCCACGAAAAGGTACAAAGTATGCAAGCTGAATTCTAGGTAATCAAACTACTAATTCAGCCTTCAGAAAAACCTATATTGTACATATTTCTTGATGGTCTGTACGTAATACATAACCAAACAAGCAGAAACGCATAACATTTAGGAAATCAAGTTCTTCTACCGTAAAACGCTTGAAACCCCATTAACAGGTATAATATAGTCCAGTATCGCATTACATAGCAAGTCCATCGTATCTAGCATGCTTGATAACCAACCTAATATTCACTCATTTTGTGGTAAAAACAGGCAATAGCATGCCGATATTTAAAAAATGGCTATTTACGACAAATGATCCACGAACCATATTCGTGCCCACAGCGATGCAAGGAGTGGTCTCACAAGAAGTTGTAGATCTCGATGAGCTGACTATGACTGTGGTCTTCGTTTTTCGATGCGAAGACGGTGACTCGTGATATGCGCTGCGAAACACTGGCACCCGTATGGCCAGATTTGGCAAAGAACCCTTAAAACCTATTTTGCCATTTTTACCCTTAAGATGGGATCGGAGCTTTCGTTGCCTTTACTGCTATCGTCGTTCCTATTTCTATGGAACCGAAGGGCATATCATTGTCACTATTGCTATTGAACCAAAATTATCGAAATCCGTTCATCCGAAAATGTGTTATGAATGACAGCGACATACAAAATCTTTCACAATTTCCATCTATTGTCCTCAGTAGAAACTCCGCTCACTTTTTCGCTCCCTCTGGTTCGAAAAATTTGACCAAAAAAAGTCAGGAAATAATAGCGAAAACTCTTTATAACAGCAATAAGACAGAATATTTCCGCAAAATAAATAGCATGCATTAAAAATTGAAAGTTTATTTAGTAGTTATTGTGTTTATTTAAAATCATGTAAAACGAATCAAAAAGATAGGCTGGCAAGATGACACCGCGCTACCCCGGACAAATATGCAATGAACTTTTTAGTACGCAACGGTTTTTCTGTGAAACCAATATCATGTTTGTTAAGATGTTTGACTACCAGCTCTTGTCAATGGACTCTGCAAAATTAATAATAGTTTGTTAATTAATCATAACAAGAATGCATTAGGGGGCCCAGCTCAGTTGTTCTGGGGGCCATCATGCACAGACTCCTATCATTTGGTGGATGTCAGACCCCCTAGTTTTAGAGTGGTAGTCGGACCTCAATGTTTTGACGGCGGTGGGTTGAACCTGTAGTTGCTTATAAAACGACCCCCCCATAAAATTGTGTGGAGAGAGTGGAGATCCGGCCTACCATCCCTAAAACTGGGAGGTTTGACATAATCCCCCACAATGAGGGGCTCTGTGTTTGATGACCCTCCCCAAAAAACAAAATTAGGAGGATCAGGCCGAAAACGCCCGTGTCATCCAACACGGGTTTGCATTAGAGGGCATGGAAGTGTCATACTCTTCCCTGCTGCATGCTTGATAATTATAATTAGTTGATATTATCTTATTATCCTAGAGCGAATAGTAATCTATGCTCATAGAATTTATCGCAGATATGTTCTGTGACACATAAGGTACAGAAGTGAGGTACTTTGGAGTGGTGGTGCCCGGTTCTACCACGTATGGAGATCTGTACATACATATGCAGGAATGAATATTAAGAATACGTGAGGCCATATTTACACCCCTGAGGGAGGTTCGCAATCTGCCGCAACCTGCTGACGCGCCGAGAAGGGCTCGCGAAAAATCTCAATATTGTAACACTTATGAGCAAATAACAATAGAAACTGTAGCAAATTTTTGCGAGTCATGAACAATTTAGACATTGGAAAAATCCCCACACCCCCACGAATCACCTTCCCCCCGCCCATAAGCCGACAGACCTTGGAATCCTATGCAGCAGATCTTTATTCAAAATGACAAGAATGACTTTATTACCTGGATAAAAACAATCTTTAACTGCTCTGGTTCATTCAGGTGCTTCATGGAATGCTCTATTGTTCGCGTGAGTAGCTTAACCATACTGAATGAAATATGACACAATTTATGCTTTGAGTCAGCCACTGTACTGTTTAGGTGTCGATGTATTCTCAATGCGTTTTGATTTGAGTCCTGGTCATTATTGGTTAGATGCTGCCAAGTTCCTCGGATTATTGCCTGAAAAGTATCAATTATATAAATTTTCCTCAGGTTCTTGTCCGCCAACTTCACTGAAAACTGGTCGCGCACTTCACATGTAATAAGAGGATCACAATTTATGATTAAAATCATACACTTCGATCACTGACATCGTTTTTGAAAATTTTGTAAAATTAAATTTTAAAAATTTTCGTTTTTTGTGATATCGTTGGTCAGAAGTAAATTTTCAACTCATTTCTCGATAATAGTGTTAATTTTGCATACCATTCACACTATGTTAATGAGCAGAAATGAAATGTGTCAAAATTAGTTAGTTTCGATTGTTTTCGGCAACCTAAAAATCAATAGTGTTGAAAATAAAAAAGTTTCAAAAATAATGGTAATAATGACACGATGTATAATGAGCAGACATTAATTAGGAAATTAAATACTGTTGTACATAAGCGAATCATTTTATAAAAAAATTGCTAAAATTTTTTTCAAGAAAAAATGTATATCTTGCATATATATTATAAATAGTAAATGCTCAGTTGACAAATTCCCAACTACCATGAAACAGAATTCTAGTGTTATTTGAACATAAAAGAACTTTGATGCGAAACTAAAAGCAAAACCAAATTTAGAACTCTTAAAGCCTAGCTAGCTGTATAATAATATTGCCAATATATTATCGCCACAAAACATAATGTAGAAAAGAATAAAAATTCGTTTGGACTATCGCAGTCACAACCTTCAATTGGACATAGCCGTGTTATTTATAGTGTGTCTCGCACTCACTGTGGTAGATAGGTTCCAAACAGTGGGGAGATTATAACGTGAACGCCGTATGAATATTTGGGATGGTGTGGGATTCGAACCTACGACCTCCCATCTTTCCGCAAGCAGACGCTCTACTAACCCAGCTATCCCTGCTTGACTTTACAACAGATATTAATCCGCGATACTCAATAAAAAATAGCAAAATACAGTAGCGGGTTCAGATTTCACATGGGGGAACCTGGGCACTGGACGCTCGAGGAGCTGCACTTCCCGAAGCGTGCACATGCGAGGAGCGCACGCACGAGGCGCCGGATTCCCTAAGGCGCTCTCTTCGAGGCGCCGCACCCCCTCCGGAAGGACCGCACCCTCCCTCCACCCGTGGCGCCTTGCAATCCCTCCGAGGCGCCGCACTCGCCAGAGGTGTTGCACCGTGCCGCTGAGGCTTCGCCCTCCCTGCCGAGGCGCCGCTCCCCCTACCGAGGCGCCGCACTTTCCCCCCTCCCCATCCCCGAGGCGCCGCACCGCCTCTTTGAGGCGTCGCCTCTCTCCCCCGAACCGCCAGACCTCCCCTCCCGCGGCGCCACGCACACCGCCCCAGGCGACGCACTCCCAGAGGCGTCGAACCCCGCCGCTGAGGCACCTCTGCTCACCGAAATGCCGCTCTACACTCTTCAGTTAACGGATCTTGGGCACCAATGTATGTTCTGGTGGGGATACCACCAAAGGATGCCTCCTATCACCTAGTCTTGGCAAAATAATTCCGTGTATTAGCTAGCTAGCTACTGTAGCTATATACGCAAGGTATGCATGTAGCTATGTTAAAATACCATCGCGTTTAAAAATTAAATATTGGGAAAAATCCATTTGGCCTCGAATTATGATTTGTTGAGAAATCGGTGCATAACAGTTTATTTGCATGGGGTCCTTAAGACCATTATGTACTTTGAGTAGGTGGTATAGGGGCACCCTCAACAAGAGGGGAAAATTAAGACAGTGTGTCTGACATCCTCGAAAAACTGCAAAATAATATAATGGGTTATCCTTCTTTTCATGCATGCCAGTTCAAATGGGATACCCCCCTGACGCCTAGGACACGCACCCCCGATGCCCTGGTCTATCACGGTCCCGGTGAGTTATGTGAACCCACGCGGAAGGAATCGATGGCAGCCTAAATCGTGGTCATCAATGTCGAGTATAATATTTGGGATTTAATATTGCCGATACTCGCATCACATTTGTTCCGTAAATAGCAAATTATTTATACAAGTTCGGTTAATGTTCAAACGTGTCATTTCACCTGAACCTCACTGTTTTACGTAAATTACATATCAAAAACAATTTTGCTGCATGGGAACAACATGCCAAAGCTTCCGACATGCAAAACGTAGACAGAAAATTTTATGAACTATTTAGAAATAGTGTAGCTAAATACCGAAATATTTTATAGCATTATATTCATATGAATGTTACTTATTTTTAGCATATTTATAGCATTATATTTTCATATGTTACGATATTGAAATCAAGAAACGTCTTTCAAGACAAAGAATGTATCCTTTCAAGATATAGCCAAAGCTCTCTATACGAATACGCATCTTTCAGCACAGATTTCAAACCTAAACTCATGTTTGTACTACCCACACGTGTCAAACAGTATGGAAAATGAGTTACTTTTTGGTAGCACGTTAGAGACCGAATACCAGCGAGATGATTGTGTCTTCCATTGTCGCAATTTTTACGCTTTAACACTGTTTTCGGTTCCTCGAACAATGCCTCGCGATTCCGTTTGCTGGTATGTTGTAGTGCCGGAAATATGGAAGGCAATGAAAGATGTTTGTTGCTTTGGCTAAAAAGTTTTATATTTAGTTTTGAAGTTTTCGTTTGTTTGGCACGTTGTCCATTGTTTGGAACTAGGAGTATCGTATCGTCAACGTCGACTTCGGCTTCATTGGTTATAACACAATTAAGTGATGAAAATGCAGCTTCAATATGTTTTGTATACTCTTGTTCGGCGGTTGTTTGATCAAAGCAAGAACGGGCTTTTAACTCGGATTGCTTGCAACTACAATTTGTCGCTGAACATGGGCTTGTGCTACCAGCTGTCGGATCAGCAGTTAGTTCTCCAAGGTGCAACTGCTGCCCAATTTTATAGCGATTACATTGCCGATCTGCAGAGCGTAATTTTGTACGTCCGTACCAAACTTCGTCCAGTTTCAACAGAACAGTTAGTCTATGCATCCACTGCTTCATTGCTTGTGTTTATGGATGAAGTTATGCAACTCCTAGATACCTGAAATCTCCGTGTTGTTTACTGTAAAGTTATAAAAAGTAGTGTTATCTGATTTCATAAGACCAGAAAAACTATGTTGGAGAATTTTAAGTGGAGAATACTATCTGCCGAGCATAGTTTTGTACAACGGTACCAAACTTCGTCCGGTTTTAACAGAACAGTTTACCTAATGCATCGACTGCTGCATTGCTTATTTTTGAAAGATGATTTACATAAGACTAGATACCTGAAATCTTTATGGTGCAAAGTTAATAAAACCTGTTTCATAGTCTAGGAAATTTATAAATTTTGAAATCGAGCTATGGTCTAAATTTTGATTAAATGACCAATACCATGTCTAACATTATAGGGAAGCGTACTAACCTACTGGTACTGCAAAAATTACTGGTGGTACACACCTATAATACTTGCTGTGGTGGGTCATAACGTCGAATATTGTACACCGACATTAATTTCAGCTATTACTGTCATATGGTGCCTTCTAATTAAGACAAAATTAAAATAAAATATTAAAATTCACTGTGCTTTGCTACATTGGCATTGGTTTAAACGAAAAACCGCTAGCATGAGGTGTAATAACAAATTTGAAAAGTAAATTTTGATTTGGCAATCGCAAAATGAAACTGACTGTAAAGCAGTTTATATAATGTCGGCTGTAGATATATAAATATGTTTAGATTGTGTACAATTATAAAACATGTTAATGGAAAATAGATATCGCAACCACATCACCATGTGCATTTAAGCATCAGCTGGTGCACATAGGGTGTGCAAGACCAGCTGTCCTTCGTTTTAAAACCGAAACAAAAACCAAGTATTTATTAACAAACAACAGGATAAGATAAATATCAGCAGGAAGGCGGGTGGACTGCACGTCTGACAATAGTAATTGATATATAATTGAAACGCATACCTGCAATGGTCTTGCTGATATAGATAAGATTTAAGGCGCACCCAAATTGGCTTACAAAATGACTGGTTTTAGAAACTCGGTACCAATACTGAAATATTTAAGATATATCTGTGTTTGAATTAGCTTCATATTAAAGCGATTTTGGAGTCCACAGGAGATCCAAAGCCTTCTTAGCCAGGTCGAATGGCGCTCAGAGTCATTTTTAGTCTAAATGTAAAATCCAGTCACCAATTTCTAATCTTCTATAGTGTTAGTGATAATATCGTTAATGTCTCGGCTGCGATTTGTTAGGGACTAGAACAATTGTAGCCTTATCTCTCTCCATTCTTAACTAATTGTCGAACGATTCCTATACATGAACTAACGTTTAGAAAGCAGCCGCTTTCTCCAGTGTTTGACAGCGTTGAAATTGAGCAATTTAAGTAAATAGCAAACTAACATTTTAATTTGAGCGGTTTCCCTTATTTAACAGACAATTTTACTTTGATTATGAATGCCTATAGCGTTTTGAGAGAATAGTAGTTCTTGATTCAGTTTATTGTGCAAAACCTTGTGCTTGTAACAGTTTCAATAAGTTTCGAACCATTTTGATTTGTAAATTATAAATAGAAAGTTTGAATCATCACATTTCGAGAGCAAATTACATAAATTACCTCATAGAATTGGTAAATATTTGACTAGGTTTTCCAATTCATTATTAAAACTGAGTTTTCCATAAGACAACGCAAAATTTGGCAACCAAATCGACAGAAACGCAGTCTTTATTTATAATGTACTTGTACTAGTAATTCGCCAAGCGAGAGGAAAGAGGGTATTTGTACTCTGCGCTTATTGATCATTTTGTCTTTCCAGATTCAGGTTTCTTATCGTCCCATGCTAGCAGTCATAGATCTGCAATACATCAATGACAATGCTGCGGTCATATTAGTCATTATGTTAAAACCGAAGAACTGTCTATTTCTTCTTCATATGACCAAAAAGACAAAAGATACAGAAATGTATAAATCACAAAAATTAAGACAAATTAGAATTTAGAGTTATTTGTTCGTAGTAGTGACCCTAAGACTTGCATTATTTGATGCATATCACCGAAAATACAATTTCTTTCGTCGTATGTAGCAACACCGAAAAATTATAGACACGATCGATTGACCTACTACAAACATCGGTATTGGAAAAGTGGCGAAATTTAACTATTTTTGGGGACAAAATTTACCAAATTTATTTGTTGTACGGCCCCATAGGGTTAATAACACGACTAGTATTGTCTGAAAATAATCAAATAAGCTTTTTTAACGGGTTAAATGACACTATAGCCCCATACTTCATTCAAACAAGAAAAACTTGCTTTACAAAAATTTTGAAATTTTAACTTTTTCGGAGTATTTTTAAAACTTGGGCTCATAGCACAAAAATGAAAACTCTGACAAAAATGCAGCGAAGTTGTTACTCTCGACGAGAATTTCATCACAAAGCCTCTATCGCGACATATAGGTTGCGAAAGATAGATACCCAAAGTCAAATTTAAAAAATGTGACCCTTGAACCTATTGGAGACCATTTTGTCTTGGATTCACGGTCCCCGGGGTTAGCGTTTAATGAAAGAAATTAAATGAACTGAATTTGTGATCGAATAAAAAATTTGTGAAGATTCATCCATTCGTTGATGAGTTATAATCTCCATGAACGGGAAAAAAGAAATTTTTAAAATTTTTGCCGCTAGCGAAGTTGTAAGTGTAAACTCCGCTCGTTTCGCGCACTCCGTACTTGTTCTTGTCGCACTTGCGAGAAATAAAAAAAATTATAGTGATTTTATATTTGACCACAAAATCAGTCAAATAGTAGCAGCCACTCGCTAAGCATGATATATATATGGAAAGGCTAAAAATTACTATTAGTTTAAAAATCGCTACATTACAGCTATACGGAAAGTATAAACCGTTAGAACTATAACATAGTTACTAAGTTGACGATATTATATTACTGCTATATTACCAGCCCCCTTCTGAAATTTTGTGTCCTCCTCCGAAGGTCATTATAAAAACTGTGATAATTATGTGCGATTTTGGCGGCAATGCTACTTATTATTGTGTAATAAGATAGAATTGGTGATGTATATGTAAGATTGTGGCCATTCGAAATCCCCACTATTCCATTCGAAATGGGCTTGCCTCTCTAAAATACAAGTATAGCTACATGGCTGTATAAGATTAATCTCATTCATGTTTGATCATAATGATAATGTTTGATCAAATCACACAGTTTTGATCTTATGTTTTAATTTATAACTGATTATAAGTTTCCCAGAGTCGAATGGCGTTGCTACTGTCTCATCCCAACCCAGTCCCCTTTAAATGACGACCGATTCCATTACATTTTAGAAAAGAATTAGCACTATTCTTAAACATTTAATAAGGCTGGAATATGTGAACTATTCAGCAGCGCTAACATATTGCAGAGGTTAGTATTAATGCTTCGCTGTTTATGATGCACATGTAAATCCAGAGTTTGACAAAAGTCGAAAACAATGTCACTGCCTGACGGCTGTGGTAAATTTTCGTTGTACTTACCGCTTTTTCGATGTTATTAAAATTTCAGTTATAATTTATCAAAAACTGTTTGTCTATTGCACACATCATGGAAACAACGTCTCAAAGTGCAGGCCGTACTATTCATTATATATTAATCGGCACCTTAGGTTTTGTTTTATAAGCCTAAGCTTAGCCCTAAGCCTTTGGTGTTGTGGCTGGGGGCCGCCGATCTGTCCTGTTATGCTGTTCCATTCCCACCTATATATCGCGTTACGTCCCCCAGAAGTTAAGAGAAAATGTGTGCGACAATATATACCCAATTTGATTTATAAAACGAATAATTGCGCAACAATTTTTTCGACACTATAAATTGTAAAAAGAATTAATAAATAAAAATCTAATCGCTCAGGATTCACTAATTAATTATACAAAAAACTTGAGACTTCGGTGAACTAGCTTATTCAGAAACGGCAATATATAATTGGCTGAACGGCATTTTTACAATACGTAGTTAAACTGCCGTATTGTAGAAGGAGTAAGTATAAGCCAGCTTGTCTAAGCATTGAGTTATTTGGTTTCTCGGGTGTTCGGGTTGTTTTGCAGCAACACAAGTTCCCGGTACTATAGCGGTGCGGGTATATATTTCCAAATTGGTTACCGGTGTGTTTGCGTGAAAAACAGACCGTATAACCTGATAAAAGTGGTTTTCCGCAAACCCTGTAGCATGCAACAAGGATAAAGTGACTTTGGAAATAAATGCATGAATATGACAGTTTGGCCAGTAATGTTTAAATTCCAAACTAAGTAGTAGTAGAGTCCCAGGCAATTTAACTAAAATTACATTACATAGCGAGCTTAAAAGGGTTTTTCCAGATGTTTTCAGTTTTGATCTTTCGAATCAATAGATTTTTGTTCATATTACCCGCATTCGTAAAAAATCACATTTTACCCAGCTTAATTCATTAGCGGTAATTGATTGCTTTCTTATATATTACTGGTGGATTCAACATCGGGATATGTGAAGGGGTGTGGCTCTCCCTTCAGAGTACAGATATGCTACAGAAAGGTGAAATATGCTGGAGATTAAAAATGTGTACACAAATATTAGTCGAAAAAATTTGGGAAAAAACCGCATTCCCTGTCGTTAAAATTTAGTAAATCTGCCTTCCCGTGAAAACTTTCAAAATATATACGCCACTGACATGTATCTAGGAAAGTACCAGAAGACATTGTTAATTATTTCGTTTTCCTTTGTTTGCTTTGCAGGAAAATTTCAACTGAGAGCCCTTGGAACTTCTACTTCATTGAATGCATCACCGCTCCTCGCGCCGTCTTCGAGAATCTATTTCAATGCACCAAATTTATAGTTTTTTCTGCAAAAATCAACGAAAACAAGCGTGGTAGTCGTACTGATTTTACTTCTATATCAAATCCGAAACCAAGTCTAATTTAGAAAAGCTACACAAATATTTACTAATTAAGCGCGGTAATTAATTTGCTCTCGCAATGCAATATAATTCTTATTTTCAATTGTATATTTACGCATCCAAATGAATACATTCAAAATGTCTTGAAACTGTTAGAAGTTCAAGCTTTTAGCACAATAAGTTTTCCTACAGCTGCTATTTTCTTAAAACGCTGTACGGCTTAAATAAAAAAGTTAGTTTGCTATTTATTTAAAATACTCTATTTCAACGCTGGCAAACACTGGAGAAAGTGGCTGCTTTCTAAACGTTAGCTCATGTATAGGAATCGTTCGACAATTAGTTAAGAATGGAGAGAGATAAGGCTACAATTGTTCTAGTCCCTAGCAAATCGCAGACGAGTCATTAACGATATTTGTCCCAACGAGTAGTACAGACGACTCAGGCAGCAAAACACAGGATCGCTTATTAGTACTTCAATACTGGAGATTTCGCATTAATAATTCTCGTTTTACAACTTTTTATGGGTAAACCAATTATGACGACTTTTTATCTGAAACCATTTTCATCACACTTGGCATTGCTCTATTGTACTGGAAACTTTGAAAGCTTGCTGCCCTTCGCGATACCTTTTCGGTGAACAGTTCGAACCGTCTCCAGTCTTTCACAAACAAAGAGAAAACGACGAGGCGTACTGATCGTTAGGTGCGACTTTCTTATTCCGGCCGCTACAAGAATATGTGCTCCTAAAATCTGAATTCCAGGAGTCGTTTTGCAGGTCGTTATTTAGATTAAGCCGCCAAATTAGCTTGATATCGAGTCACATGAAGAACTGTGTAAAAATCTTATAGTAAGCGAACCATGCCTAGACATGATTCGCGAATCCATATTTTACCATAATAAAATGATATATGTTGATATTTCTCACTACACTAAACTAAGCAAAACGTAAACTAAGTGCAAAAGCAAGAAATCAGGCAAAGCTACATACATTCGCAAATTGATGTGCAATGAACATCATTAAAGCTGAGTAAAAATTAGATGTTTACTACCAAGGCCCGTATTCGCACATGAGGGTATCCCCTGCTGTCGTGTAAATTTTTATCTAGCTTAGAGTAAATTTAACCTAGTCTTTCCTATAGTGTTATCCCAGCTCACAGCTTATAGTATTCTAAAAACAGGAAAGGGTACCCACAGGTAGGATATTTTACCTGAGGCTAATTTAAAATTATCTGCGAGTAATTGACATTTATCTACGAGTAATTTAAAATTACCTGCAGGTAATTTTTTACCTGCGAGTAATTTTTTATTTGCGTGTAGCGTTTTTAACTCGCAGGTACATGTAATATTTGTAACGTTCTAAAACTAAGGGTAGGGCTTTATTTTGTATCTTCTTTTTAGCATACAGTTAGGCATTTAGCCTACCTCGCTATTCAGCAGAGCATCTGAAATTACTCAAACTAATTACACAGTTAATATATCTTTTTGATGCTAACTTGTTGAGCAATATAGTTAAGTACGGCCATTAGTAATTACCAGGTATCTTCTCAATCTTTATAGCATGTAGAAAATAATGAAATTGATGGCTTGTACCGGTTGGGGCCCCATTTTCTGATGTTAAATGATTGCTAATTGTGATGACAAAAATTTTTTAACACAAATCTTTCGAATGGAAATTCTGCCGGTGCCGTACAAAATAAAACAAAATGGACACCGGACAACAAAAAACCTTGTTAAACGATATCTGGAATCTCCACAAAAGCAAAATTTTACTTGAGGAGCTTTGCGTTGGGGAACCCAGCTCCAACCTGTCGGGAACAGAAAATACCTGAGGCGCATTCCCCAGCTTAGCTGGAGGAATACCGCAGCTTAGTTTGGGTTTTATTATTGCATTTTCGCTTTTTCGTGCATATACAACCTATATATGGCTGATTTTGTTGCATATCTGTTATGTCCATGCTGAAAAACCGTATTTATGGGGAACCTCATTTTACTTAGGATTTAGCCTTAAATAGTCGAAATATAAGCTCGGAGAGAGAAGACACGGCGAATATGTCATGATATGCGTACTTCGCACCCCTTAAACAAGTATTGGGAGCCCTACCGCTCTCAAGACTGCAACAAAAAACTGTTATACTCGACGGATATTAGCCACGCCATACGTATTTGCAGAAGCTTACACAAAAAATACAGTCGGAAATGCAGTATCTGGGATGAGAAATCCTATATGGTTAGCATTGAGACTATGTTTGTTTGAGACTACGGTTTTTGATAGCATATGACACGTCGTTCTAGCCCCCTCCAGACCCAGGGCTCTATAAAATTGGGTGTTAGGGGGAGAGTGCTAAGCAAAAAACACACTGAGAACCTTTTTTATTAGCCGTTTGACTTTGTCCATGTTGGAACCCCCTGTCCGGTTGGAGATCCTTGATCCACCACTGATGTTGGTATATTTGATTACACTTGATTTTATTACACTGATGTGAGTTCAGTATGTCGTTCACATCCACGCAATTATAATTTATTTATTCGGAAACTATTGCAATGTTATTATGTGACCACAAAGATCTTTAAAACTTAGATTTTGGTGTCGAAGCCAAATGTCTTTAAATTTTTGGCATCGGTTTTGCGTCAGTTTATGCGCACAAACCATGTCTCTTTCGGCAAAATTACAAATTTAATTTTGCGTAAATTTACAAAAAGGGGGAAATTTGGGTGAAATTGATAAATTTGCTTGCATTTTGCCGAAGGGTGGAGGCAGAACGAAGGAATTGCCGCTCCAGCTTTATTACTAGGCGCACCTGTACTCCCGCCATCAACCACCATCACATATTCGCACCCCCTCCAGTATCTGGAACGTAGTCATAAATGAACGCTTTATGTAGATTACCATATAATTATGGGCCACGGCTTGTTCCACGGCCAAGGGTAATACAACCTAAGCTTTGTAACAACAGCACTTGTTAGGCTTGAGATCTAGCCGCGTTGTTTGATTACAAGGTATCATGTTTTGATTATTTTCGGACTGAGCAGCATTAAAACTATTCTCTTCCTCTTCAGAACCTCAAATTTGATCTGAGTTTCAGGTTTTATAAGAAACCTACGAGTGTCAATCTGCCAACCTGCACCATTTCGAGCGATTGCTAACAGTCCGTTTCATAAATCTCCTCGTTGTCCTCCACATAAATTCGTGGCATACGTCTTAAATCACACCGAGATATTCAGCAAGCCATATACTTCGTTTAAGCGGGCTCCAGTACCATTCAACCGCATTTGTGGAGGCTCTAGTTTCATAATAAGCTACCACTTCATTGTGACAACGTGGTCCTTATAAAAATTTGTGGAGAAGGTGGCAGCCATACTCGGCCTCCCATTAGAAATTTCTGGAGAGCTAGCTGCATCCGCCTCTGGCGGCGGTGCTTCCGCTTGCGAGTCTGGTGCAGTAGAAAGTTGTACGATTATTGCTAAACTGTTGGTGTACAAGACAAGCATTACAATTGTACTAAAAGGGTCAAAACGAAACGTATGGAAATGTAACTCCGAAAAAACGAAAAAAAAACTAAAAAGACCCAGAGAGAATTGAACCTGGGATATGGGCGCTTGAAAGATACTCCTTTGCTCACCACACCGTATTACATTTGAAACTGCGGTTCTTGCAGATCCTTATATACTATCAGGTTGAAATCTAAGATGCCATGGTGGTTTACCTGTGGGCCCAGCATGGCAATAACTATTCGAATCGTATTGAGAGAGCCAAAGTTATCTTATCTATCAAATTTTTGCTATTTCTTAATGGCGCTAGAACGCCTAACTTCAGCAGACAAAATCACTCTAGGTAGGACAAAATTACCCGCAGTTAAAAATAATTGCGCTGAGGTAGGGCGAAATTACTCGCAGCTAAAAATTATTACTATCAAATAGGGCAAAATATCCCGCATGTAACTATATTACTCGCAGGTAAAAAGGTCTCTGCAGGTAAAACATTACCCGCAGGTGAAAAAAAATTACTCGCAGGCAAAATATGCCTAACCCGGAGCAGATATTTTCACTCGCGTGCGAAAAAATACTCCCGGGTAATTTTTTACTCTTATCCCTACTCCTATTTTAGAATGTAAAAGTTGCTGATAAGGGTAAGGGTAGGATAAAAATTATTTGTGATTGCCTGCGGGTAATTTTAAGAATACGGGCTAAAGTTATAATAGTGTTAGTGGTTATGTAGTGTATTTAACGTGCCGCCTGTCCTTGCTTGTTTGCGCTGTGAGAATATGTTTTATACCTTTTACTATAAAATTTTGTTTCTCAAAGTGGTAAACCAATGCGGTAGGCGCGAGTTATCAACACTGACGGCCACAATAGGTAGTTTAACGATATTTTTGTGCCCACTATTATCTCGGTGAGCTTTATCCAAATAACCGTTGAATCACTGTTAATGATAACTCGATGTTAACTACCAACAATAAAAAGAGCTGTGACAATTTTGCCTTTGGAAAACTGCGGTCAAACTTATTTTATTAATTTTAGAGCAAGCTTACTTTTCCACAGATTTATAGTCACGGCACCAGCCCTAATGTTTTTGGATTTATCTAGCTCTTGGAGCCACGCAGGTATATAATACTGATAACATTTATCTATATTCTGCTGCACACAAGTTTTATATTCAAGTATTATAAGCTTATAAATAACTAACACGTGTCTTCTTCCCTGTATAGCGTAATACAGGTAAACACAATACAAAGTTCAGTAGTACATTGAATTACTGGATTTGCCTTGATATGATAATAACACAGCAGAAATGTTGTTCTTTTAGAGCTAGCTTTTTGAAAAATTTGCAATTTATAGGAATTATAACGTCGAAATTGAGTTCTCACATAGTACTGTAATTGGTGCTAAATCAGTGTTATCACTGTTTTGTTCATCTACTACCGTATTGCAGCAGCGAAACTGGTTCTTAAGCCTAAGACCATTTTTGAATGTTATTTCATAGCAAAACATCATGAATAGAGAATTGCACACTTGTCGTCTTAATAACTGGGATTATGCAAACACTAGTCATGCCTGTGTCTATGCTCTTGGGCCGGTAAGTATTTGGTGTCGTCTCGCCGGCGCAGAATGGGAATTTGGCGCATTTTCTTTCAAAACCTATATCGGTTCATGCGATTAAACTTCGCAAAAAGTAGCTGCCCTTGACTATTATGGGTTTGGAAACCGCAATAATAATAGCTTGGACACTCAACCAAACATTACCTTTTAAGATAGCAAAACTTATTAGGTATTTAAGTATATTTATATTTTATTATTATACTGTTATATATTCATACATTCTCATAGCGGAGACGGAGGACCAGCCCTCTGGTTGGGTGAAACGTTATTAGGAATCTGAAGGAGCTTCATATATAAAAAAGCGTGCGACTGTGGATTGAAAATTATACAATTATAGCCAGAATTATAAAAATGTGGCACCGGTCCGAATTATCAATGTCGATCAGCCAATTAACTAGATTGAAATGGCCCACTGAATATCTTCCAGACATTCTGCTGGTATTGTCATTACTGTATCGGGTCGACATAGCCTAAAGTCAATCCCGTGGTTCTTGGAAGGTATGTTTGTGTTGCACCTGGTCTTCTTCATACCTCGCCAGGAACTTATTTAATGATTCGTTACTAAGGATATCTATCTGAAACTGGCCGTAAATTAGTGGGGCAACATTGTACCCTGAATCCGCCATTGTGTACAATGCCAATAAATGTAGGATTATATCTTCAGGTCAGCAATGGAACGGGGTCACATATAAGTGACCCCGTGACCCCGTCGCATCCTGACCCCGTGACCCCATGACCCCGTTGATGATAAATATATAAATATATATAAACACTTATACACAAGAATTTTTAACTTCTGAAATACATAAAATGATTAAAATTATGCTTTCATTAAAAATAGATTTGTTTCCAACATTTCGAAGTCTCTGTTATCCTAACTAATAATTAATTTTTCCGAGGAATTCAGTAAGACCACAAATGAGTTCCTTCCAAATTTTCGTTGTGTAAAAGCAAATATCAGCGAAATCTTTAAGACGAATTTCAATAATATTTGTTTTAAATAAATTATGGCCTCGGTGCTGTCCCGACATTCGAATAATTATTTTAATATTCGGTCCCGAACCCGGAATTTAGGGTCAACATCGCCGGAATGCACAACTTTAGCGTCAACAAATTAACATTACTAATTTTATGGAAAACTCTAAACTGTATAAGATTTTCAAATTTGCAATATTGTAAAAAAATCATCAATAACGATTTCTAAAAAAATTTCTCAAATATGATACGCTAATCCAATGTAAACAACCATATTCAAACATCTCAATTTTGGACGTAACAATAGCCGAGAACCTACATAGCTAAGTGTGAGAAAACCGTAATCGCTATTTATAATTGACCTTTCGTGCAGAATTTATGAAAATTCATAAACCACCAATATATATCATGAAAAAGACCACACGCACACAAAATGGTATTTTGTGTTCACAAATGTGAAAGAATATTGAAAACAAAAAAATTGAAAATTCTCACAGTGTACAAATAACTCTACTCACACTTAAAAAGCCTAAATTTAAAGGCAATAATAAATATCAGATGTTCGAATCAGGTACAAATTTCAGAAATTATGGATGTCAACTGACTTGGTCGCTTTTACACTTTCTCCTCACATTTTCATTTACTTAAGGGTTGTGTTTGAGTGATAAGCCTAAGCCTAGGCTAACAAGCGTCCTTACGTAGTTCGTTTGGTCTGAAAGCGGATACACCCACTACTCCAAAGAACAAATAACAAGACATAGCGGTAATGAACGTAGTAGCAGCTTAGCAGTCACACAGCTCGTCGCGGATTCATTTTCACTCGACTGTTGCTGTTTCAGAAATTAATACCGATTTTTTCCATTATGCTCTCCTAGCCGGCATTTGCCAAGAAAGGCCGAATTTGTAAATTTGTGCATTTTTGTGATCTTTATGACCTTCCGTGATCATTCCACAACAAAAAAAATTTAAAAGGTTATATAGTTATATATAAATGGTTATATCGGACCGTATGTTAGTGAGGTCTTTGTATGGAGAAAGTAATGAAAAAGTTTGTAATTTCACTGAAGAATATTTCTCCGGGGTCACGGGGTCAGTCTATTGACCCCGTGACCCGTGACCCCATGAGAAATATGACCCCAACTGACCCCGTGACCCCATGATCCCGTGACCCCTTTCCATTGCTGCTTCAGGTTAATGGGTATCGGTATTATGCATCTTGCTCACCCAACCTTATGATCAATGAGCAGAAGCAAAATACTGTAAGTATCTGTAACTTTCTAATGGCACAGTGATGTACAAGCTAAAATGTCAACTTACACTGTTCAAGAAATGACAGAAAAATCTCTTATATTAAAAAGTCCTAAGGAAGGATCTCGTGTACAGGACAGAATGAGGCAGTAATGCGCAACGCATTAAATAGTTAAATAGTACAACAGCAAAGTGTTACACCAATCTTGTGTTTATTCGAGTCCGGAGTTTATTCCTTGGTTACTTTTATTGTTGGACTGATGTAACACACACAAAAATCGCTGTTTTGTCCGAATCTAAAATGTCGTTGCCACCGGAGAATATCCTGCTCTGGCGCTTGGCAGGAAAATAGAGGCTGCTTAAATCAGACAGGGTTGGATATCTTATTGTGCTATGGCTACGTGGTTGTTTTGCTCTGTAAAATGCACTGATTTCAGGCGTTACGGATTGGGCACAATTTTGCTCAGTTGACCAATAGCTCATGTTTTTTTCGAAGCTTAGAAGACATGTTTTGGCTCCATTTAAGTGTCGAACAACTTAATGCAACCTTTCTCGTTGTTTATTGCACAAGAATAACTCAAATTATAAAGTATAAAAACTACCGTCAATTGTAATAAATTGCCCAATATATTTTGATAAAGCGATATATATGAAACTGACATATATAAGCGCTTATCTCTACGTTTCAATCTTTATTAACCAACTGTTTTCAACAGCGGGAACATATATACCCGTCGTCGCCACACAAAAGTAGATATGGACATACAATAGGGCAATATACAGGTTCAAAACTCTCAATTGAGTAGTGTCTGAAATTAAATTACTGTTTTTGAACTGTTCCAAAGTTATATAATCGAATTGCCAGTAGTAATATTAAGACGTCGTCACTTCTATTGTATTCAAAGATATAGCTGAAAACGAACAGCCATTATTGTCAGGATGCTAAAGTACAAAATATAGGTATACAGCCACGTGTAGTAAATCTGCTTTAACTCTTTAACGCTCGAATACTTTTGCGCATTGTGCAATTTTGACAAACTGAAACATGTACGGGTGAAAATGGTGTGCCTAAACCACCAAACTATCTAGGAGCTGTTGCTGAGCTGCTTAAAGCACCTCCCCAAGCAACTGAATAACACCTCACGTGCAAACATACATACAATAAACTCAGTTAACACAACGGTTTACAATGAAAGCTGCCCTTATTGGTGTACAGCGGAAAGGGTTCAGCGAAATTTTAAAGCTTACATTATTTTTATTTCCATAGGAGAATGTATTATACTATTTGCTAATACGACTGAAGAAAATTTGTGTTTGAAAGTCTGTTAGATTTTAAGTTTTACCATTTCTCAGACTTTAGATTTTCCAGAAAACTCACCTGTTATAGAATTAGTTAATATAGTTTTATAATAATAAATTAAAAAAACACCCTTGTCACTTTAAAAACAAGCCTATTTGGCCTCATAAATGTCCTGAAAACATCTATTAAGCGTTGCAAGATTGGCGTTAAAATTGCTAGTTTGACACCATTTGCAATTACGAGGCTCGTATGTAAAAAAAGTATTTTCGGACTTGGTAGAATATTAGACAAATTACTATAACAACACTGTGTTCTTTGAACACAATGCAGCGCACGATTCACTACTGCAAATATCAAGCAAATGATGCAATATTCAGTCCAGTAAACTAGCTTGTATTAAATCGGAATGCATTTGTGCTGATACTGTCTAAGCTATGAAAAGAAGTAAGGTTTGACAGGTCGAGTTGCAAAGGCAGAGGTGATGGCAACAAATTGAGCCTAACGTCCAGCTATAACGAAAGCCCGATGATGCATATGTTGTCTAAGCACTCTTTTCCAAGGAACATTTGATCACATACAAGGTAATAATTAACATGTGATACATATAAGCTACTTTTTGCGTAGTAACTGATACCACCAGCTACCAAACTGTATTTGACGTGTTAGGTGTAGTTTGTATTATCGGTACCGAGAGCTGGTTCTCTAAGAACCAAAACAAATCAACTTCACACGCGCACAGCTGAACTAGAATCGTTGACAAACATGTTTACCGTCCAAGGCATTAGATTGCCTCCTTCAGTTAATGAAATGTCGCCTCGATTTGTTTGACCATAAATAAAACTGCACGACTGCGATGTGGATTGCATGCTATAATTACCATATAAACGAAATGTAGGATTTGCAGGCCAATTCAGCAGTCAAGAGATCATCTTTATGATGAAATGACTAGGTAATTCTGACACTATTCAGCCTAGCAGACATTAAGTTTATTGGAAAGCTGTACAAATACCTTATGCTGAATAACTTACCTGTCAACCTTATGCTAGTATTTAAAGCAATAATAATACAATAAATTACACATTGTTATATGCTCAATGCATAAACATTTTTTCGCCTGTTCTATTACCGGTATTTCTCGCTTGATTTGAAGTTCCACGAAAATACACACTTTTCATGTTTGATTTTAGAGAAATAGGCTGCGGGGTGACATTTTTAGAGAGAGATCGAATGTTGGTTTTCTTAAGAGGAATTTAATGCAGTATTTTTTGGCGATTTATTGTTCAGAAAAGGGTTACAAGGGTGCCTCAACAAATTATTAACCCAGTTAAAAATAGAGTTTAACTAGTATATACGAGTTAAAGAGCAATTTTCATGTCACTGACTAAAGGTGAAGTAAGCTACAGCAACATACGTTATTGCTGCGATCAGTCGTTACAAGCATTACGTCTTTTTGAATTTCTTATTAATAAGATCTAATTTACGATCAATTATCACAATGTCGTTCGGCGTAATGATATGTATTTTACTTTCAGCCTCTCAGCGTAGATAGATTGTCTGTTTCGAGGTGTGGTTAAAAAACATCGGCCACCAGAAATTGAACTTGGTATTGTTATAGTTAGAAATTTGTCGTATTAGGTTTAAGCTAAATCACGCTCAAATCAATTTATGCAATAGGTCCGGTCATGCGGAGTTTATTTATTGATATTAATTACACCCCATTCTTCAAACGATGTTATATGCAGAGTCTGTCAAGTGAAAAACTGTGCGATACGTTGACGACTATGGCAGAATATCAGTAGATAATGGAATTACGTATTGAACAGATACGGTTGGGCGTGCACTGTTAAAATTGATTTGCGTGTTCGAAACAGTGAGACAAACTCTACCAAACCTAAATCATTTCATACGTTTATCGAATAGGCCAGATCGTGCATAGTATATTTATTGATATTAATTACATCCCATTCTTCAGATGACGTTATATACAGAGCCTGTCAAGCGAAAAAATATGTCACACGTTGCCGACTATGGCAGAATGTGGAAATGGTCATGTCTTCAAATATGTAGCAGTAGATAATGGAATTACGGATTGAACAGATACGGTTGGGCGTCCACCGTTAAAGTTGGTTTGCGTGTTCGAAACATTGAGACAAACTCGAGTTATTTTATACGTTTTAGATTAGTCAAATGACTAAACCTAAAGCATTTCATACGTTTATCCAATAGGCCCGATCATGCAGAATGTATTTATTGATATTAATTACATCTCATTCTTCAGACGACGTTATATGCAGAGCCTGTCAAGTGAAAATATATGCCACACGTTGCCAACTATGGCAGAATATGGAAGTGGTCATGTCTTCAAATTTGTAGCAGTAGATAATGGAATTACGTATTTAACAGATACGGATGAGCATCCACTGTTAAAATTGGTTTGCGTGTTCGAAACAATGAGACAAACTCGACTTATTTTATATGTTTTAGATTCTTCAAATGACCAAACCTAAAGTATTCATACGTTTATCTAATAGGCCCGATCGTGCAGAGTGTATTTATTGATATTAATTACATCCCATTCTTCAGACGACGTTATATGCAGAGCCTGTCAAGTAAAAAATAAGCCACACGTTGCCGACTATGGCAGAATACGGAAATGGTCATGTCTTCAAATATGTAACAATAAATATTCATGGAATTACGTATTGAACAGATACGGTTGGGCGTGCACTGTTAAAATTGGTTTGCGTGTTCGAAACAGTGAGACAAACTCTACCAAACCAAATCATTTCATACGTTTATCCAATAGGCCAGATCGTGCAGGGTGTATTTATTGATATTAATTACATCCCATTCTTCAGACCACGTTATATGCAGATCCTGTCAAGTGGAAAACTATGCCACACGTTGACGACTATGGTAGAATACGGAAATGGTCATGTCTTCAAAAATGTAGCAATAGATATTCATGGAATTAAGTATTGTACAGATACGGTTGAGAGTCCAGTAGTAACATTGGTTTGTGTATTTGAAACAATGAACTCGGCTTATTTTATGTGTTTTAGATTCGTCAAATGACCAAACCTAAATCATTTCATACGTTTATCCAATAGGCCCGATCGTGTAGAGTGTATTTATTGATATTAATTACATCCAATTCTTCAGATGACGTTATATACAGAGCCTGTCAAGTGGAAAACTATGCCACACGTTGACGACTATGGCGGAATATGGATATGTCCATGTCTTCAAATATGTAGCAGTAGATAATGGAATTACGAATTGAACAGATACGGTTGGGCGTCCTCTGTTAAAATTGGTTTGCATGTTCGAAACAGTGAGACAAACTCGACCAAACCAAATCATTTCATACGTTTATCCAATAGGCCCGATCGTGCAGGGTGTATTTATTGATATTAATTACATCCCATTCTTCAGACCACGTTATATGCAGAGCCTGTCAAGTGAAAAAATATGCCACACGTTACCGACTATGGCAAAATATGGAAATGGTCATGTCTTCAAATATGTAGCAGTAGATAATGGAATTACGTATCGAACAGATGAGCATCCACTGTTAAAATTGGTTTGCGTGTTCGAAACAGTGAGACAAACTCTACCAAACCTAAATCATTTCATACGTTTATCCAATAGGCCAGATCGTGCATAGTATATTTATTGATATTAATTACATCCCATTCTTCAGATGACGTTATATACAGAGCCTGTCAAGTGGAAAACTATGCCACACGATGACGACTATGGCAGAATATGGAAATGGTCATGTCTTCAAATATGTAGCAGTAGATAATGGAATTACGTATCGAACAGATGAGCATCCACTGTTAAAATTGGTTTGCATGTTCGAAACAGTGAGACAAACTCGACCAAACCAAATCATTTCATACGTTTATCCAATAGGCCCGATCATGCAGGGTGTATTTATTGATATTAATTACATCCCATTCTTCAGACGACGTTATATGCAGAGCCTGACAAGTGAAAAAACATGCCACACGTTGCCGACTATGGCAAAATATGGAAATGGTCATGTCTTCAAATATGTAGCAGTAGATAATGGAATTACGTATCGAACAGATGAGCATCCACTGTTAAAATTGGTTTGCGTGTTCGAAACAGTGAGACAAACTCGACCAAACCTAAATCATTTCATACGTTTATCCAATAGGCCCGATCGTGTAGAGTGTATTTATTGAGTTTAATTACATCCCATTCTTCAGACTACGTTATATGCAGAGCCTGTCAAGTGAAGAAATATACCACACGTTGACAGAATATGGAAATGGTCATGTCTTCAAATTTGTAGCAGTAGATATTCATGGAATTAAGTATTGAACAGATATGGTTGGGAGTCCACTAGTAACATTGGTTTGTGTGTTCGAAACAATGAGACAAACTCGACTTATTTTGTATGTTTTAGATTCTTCAAATGATCAAACCTAACGCATTTCATACGTTTATCTAATAGGCGCGATCTTGCAGAGTGTACGTATTGTTATTAATTACATCCCATTCTTTAGACGACGTTATATGCAGAGCCTGTCAAGTAAAAAATATGCCAAACGTTGCCGACTATGGCAGAATATGGAAATGGTCATGTCTTCAAATATGTAGCAATAGATATTCATGGAATTAAGTATTGAACAGATACGGTTGGGAGTGCAGTAGTAACATTGGTTTGTGTGTTCGAATCAATGAACTCGCCTTATTTTATATGTGTTAGATTCGTCAAATGACCAAACCTAAAGCATTCATACGTTTATCCAATAGGCCCGATCGTGCAGAGTGTATTTATTGATATTAATTACATTCCATTCTTCAGACGACGTTATATGCAGAGCCTGCCAAGTGGAAAAGTATGCCACACGTTGACGACTATGGCAGAATATGGATATGTCCATGTCTTCAAATATGTAGCAGTAGATAATGGAATTACGTATTTAACAGATGAGCATCCACTGTTAAAATTGGTTTGCGTGTTCGAAACGATGAGACACACTCGACTTATTTTGTATGTTTTAGATTCTTCAAATGATCAAACCTAACGCATTTCATACGTTTATCTAATAGGCCCGATCTTGCAGAGTGTACGTATTGTTATTAATTACATCCCATTCTTTAGACGACGTTATATGCAGAGCCTGTCAAGTAAAAAATATGCCAAACGTTGCCGACTATGGCAGAATATGGAAATGGTCTTGTCTTCAAATATGTAGCAATAGATATTCATGGAATTAAGTATTGAACAGATAAGGTTGGGAGTGCAGTAGTAACATTGGTTTGTGTCTTCGAATCAATGAACTCGCCTTATTTTATATGTTTTAGATTCGTCAAATGACCAAACCTAAAGCATTCATACGTTTATCCAATAGGCCCGATCGTGTAGAGTGTATTTATTGAGTTTAATTACATCCCATTCTTCAGACGACGTTATATGCAGAGTCTGTTAAGTGAAAAACTATGCCACACGTTGACGACTATGGCAGAATATGAAAATGGTCATGTCTTCAAATATGTAGCAGTAGATAATGGAATTAAGTATTGAACAGATAATGTTGGGCATCCACTATTAATACTGGTTTGCGTGTTTGAAACAATGAGACAAACTCGACTTATTTTATATGTTTTAGATCCTTCAAATGACCAAACCTAAAGCATTTCATACGTTTATCTAATAGGCCCGATCGTGCAGAGTGTACGTATTGTTATTAATTGCATCCCACTCTTCAGACGACGTTATACGCAGAGCCTGTCAAGTGAAGCAATATGCCACACGTTTCTGACTATGGCAGAATATGGAAATGGTCATGTCTTCAAATTTGTAGCAGTAGATATTCATGGAATTAAGTATTGAACAGATACGGTTGGGGGTCCACTAGTAACATTGGTTTGTGTGTTCGAAACAATGAGACAAACTCCCGATCGTGCAGAGTGTACGTATTGTTATTAATTACATCCCACTCTTCAGACGACGTTATACGCAGAGCCTGTCAAGTAAAAAATATGCCACACGTTGCCGACTATGGCAGAATATGGAAATGGTCATGTCTTCAAATATGTAGCAATAGGTATTCATGGAATTAAGTATTGAACAGATTCCGTTGGGAGTCCAGTAGTAACATTGGCTTGTGTGTTGGAATCAATGAACTCGCTTATTTTATATGTTTTAGATTCGTCAAATGACCAAACCTAAAGCATTCATACGTTCATCCAATGGCTCGATCTTGCAGAGTGTATTTATTGATATTAATTACATCCCATTCTTCAGACGACGTTATATGCAGAGCCTGTCAAGTGGAAAACTATGCCACACGTTGACGACTATGGCAGAATATGGATATGTCCATGTCTTCAAATATGTAGCAGTAGATAATGGAATTACGTATTGAACAGATGATCATCCACTGTTAAAATTGGTTTGCGTGTTCGAAACAGTGAGACAAACTCGACCAAACCTAAACCATTTCATACGTTTATCCAATAGGCCCGATCTTGTAGAGTGTATTTATTGAGTTTAATTATATCCCATTCTTCAGACGACGTTATATGCAGAGCCTGTCAAGCAAAAAACTATGCCAAACGTTGACGACTATGGCAGAGTATGAAAATGACCATGTCTTCAAATATGTAGCAGTAGACAATGAAATTATGTATTGAACAATTATTGTTGGGCGTCCACTATTAACATTGGTTTGCGTGTTCTAAACGACGAGAAAAACTAGACTTATTTTATATGTTTTAGGTTCGTCAAATGACCAAACATAAACCATTTCATACGTTTATCCAATAGGCCCGATCGTGTAGAGTGGACGTATTGTTATTAATTACATCCCATTCTTCAGTCGACGTTATATGCAGAGCCTGTCAAGTGGAAAAGTATGCCACACGTTGACGACTATGGCAGTATATGGATATGTCCATGTCTTCAAATATGTAGTAGTAGATAATGGAATTACATATTGAACAGAAGAGCATCCACTGTTAAAATTGGTTTGAGTGTTCGAAACAGTCAGACAAACTCCACCAAACCTAAACCTTTTCATACTTTTATCCAATAGGCCCGATCGTGTAGAGTGTACGTATAGTTATTAATTACATCCCATTCTTCAGACGACGTTATATGCAGAGCCTGTCAAGTAAAAAATATGCCACACGTTGCCGACTATGGCAGAATATGGAAATGGTCATGTCTTCAAATATGTAGCAATAGATATTCATGGAATTAAGCATTGAACAGATACGGTTGGGAGTCCAGTAGTAACATTGGTTTGTGTGTTGGAATCAATGAACTCGCTTATTTTATATGTTTTAGATTCGTCAAATGACCAAACCTAAAGCATTCATACGTTTATCCAATATGCCCAATCGTGCAGAGTCTATTTATTGATATTAATATATCCTATTCTTTAGACGATGTTATATGCAGGGTCTGTCAAGTGAAAAACCATGCCGCACGTTGACAACTCTGGCAGAATATGGAAATGTCCATGTTTTCAAATATGTAGCTGTTAGTAGATAATGGAATTAAGTATTGAACAGATACGGTTGAACGTCCACTATTAACATTGGTTTGCGTGTTCGAAACAGTGACTCGCCTTATTTTATATGTGTTTGATTCGACAAATGACCAAACCTAAACCATTTCATACGTTTATCTAATAGGCCCGATCTTGTAGAGTGTATTTATTGAGTTTAATTATATCCCATTCTTCAGACGACGTTATATGCAGAGCCTGTCAAGCAAAAAACTATGCCAAACGTTGACGACTATGGCAGAGTATGAAAATGACCATGTCTTCAAATATGTAGCAGTAGACAATGAAATGGTTTAGGTTTGGTCGAGTTTGTCTCACTGTTTTGAACACGCAAACCAATTTTAACAGTGGATGATCATATATACAATACGTAATTCCATTCTACTGCTACATACGTGGACATATCCATATTCTGCCATAGTTCAACATGTGTTCACTTGACAGGCTCTGCATAGTGTGACGTCGTCTGAAGAATGGGATGTAATTAATATAGAATAAATACACTCTGCCACATAGGCCTATTGGATAAAAGTATAATATGAATACTTTAGGTTTGGTCATTTGCACAATCTAAAACATATAAAATAAGCGAGTTGAGTAATTCCAACACACAGCAAAAACCAAATGTACTGTAAACTTTTTGTGTTCAAAATGTTGAATTGCAGTAAAAAATATATTGTACATGATTGACATGGCGGTCTCGTAGTCGGCAAGGCGTGTGGTGTGTTTTACTTTGACAGGCATAATAACGTCAAAAATCCCCCCTTTTTGGATGTAATTAATAACTATGTAACTACTTACACGATGGGGCCTATTGATAAAAGTTGAAATGTTTAGGTTTGGTGGGGTCTCGTTTGTTTCGAACACTAAAACACAATTTTAACAGTAAATACTCTTTCTGTTCAATATGTAATTCCCATTATCTATTACTACATATTTGAAGACATGGACATATAGGTATATCCATGACATGTGGTTTCGGCTTGACAGGCTCTGCGGTATAACGTCAACTGGAAGAATGGGGAGAATACAGTAATAACGAGATAGTCCCACTACACGATCGGGGCCTATTGGATAAACATATTGATTGCGTTCCACTTTGTCGTTTGAAGAAAATTGTAAAACATATAAAAATACAGTCGAGTTTTTGTTTCATTGTTTCGAACGCGCGACACATGGACCAACCGTGTCTGGTCAAAAAAACTAATTCCATGAATATCCTCTGTGCAAATTTGAAGACGTGACCATTTTTCATATTCTGCCACAGTCGGCAACCGTGACAGCCTCCCGTGCATTCTGGAGGGAGAATGCGATATAATTAAACTCAAATCAATACCGCTCTCATCGGGGCCTATGGATGAACGTATGAAATGGTTTTAGTTTGGTCGAGTTTGTCTGCCTGTTGGAACTACACAACTTCCGATTTTAACAGTGGATGCTCCTGTGTTTCAATAATTAATTCCATTATCTATTGCTACATATTTGAAGACATGAACATATCTATATACTGCATAGTCGTCAACATGTGGTTAAACATTTCCCCACTTGGCGGGCTACGTTATAACGCGTCTGAGAAGGGAGAATGGGATGTAATTAATATCAATAAATCTCCGAGTGCGACCATTGGATGAACGTATGAATGTTAGGTTTGGTCATTTGACAAATCTAAAACATATCAAAATAAGCAGTTCATCATTCCAACACACAAGCCAAATGTTACTACTGGACTACAACGGAATCTGTCCAATACTTAATTCCATGAATACCTATTGCTACATATTTGAAGACATGGGGCCTTTCCAAATTGTTGCCATGATATGGCATATTTTTTACTTGACAGGCTCTTACATTGTAACATTCATTCTGAAATCAATCTAATTAATAATTTACGGTACAATAGGGAGACTGTAGTTGTTGAACACACAACCAATGTTACTAGTGGAGACCCCGACCGTATCTGTCAAATCTAATTCAGTGAATATCTACTGCTCAAATTTGAAAACCAGCCCGTTTAGGTATTCTGCCTCGTTGTGGCATCATACTTCCACTTTTGACAGGCTCTGCGTAAGCGTTAACATATCAAAAGTGGGATGCAATTAATAACAATACGTACACTTTCTGCACGATCGGGCTGATAAACGTATGAAATGATTTGAGCGATAA